>WUAW01015177.1:6458-17598 GCA_017165845.1 Thaumetopoea pityocampa | reverse complement strand
AGTAGTTTGTTTCCTCCATATAGACAGGCGAAGGAACAAAGCCATACTGCCAAGTCTTGAGGGAGTTATATAAATATCACATTTTCATTTGTGATCTTTTTTTATTTTTGAAGACAGGCATAGTAAATAATAAGAAATATATTGTTGTTATGGGCTTCATGAATACTACAAAATAATCTATGGTGGGGATTTATGGCGGCAACCCGACTGACGCATCACCTGCAAATGTTTTTTAGTGATTGCATCGGTTTATTGTGATGTTTTGATATATAAGTTTGGTGTTATTTCGTTTATCAGTAGTCAATAATCGTGTACGACATTGAAATATTGGGATAAAATTGTGACCATCGATGAAAAGTGACCGCGTTTCTTCAAGGCATGCGAGAATTTTGCTTGGTCAAGGTGATATTTGTCAATCTGACTTAAAATTCCCAAGAAGCGATAAAATGTGACACACCAATGTTTTATAGTTAATTTAAAAAAAATATTATATAACTTCAAAAATATATACACTTGACACTGGCAGAAATGGCGCGAATTCGCATCAAATGCAAAATTAGAAAAAGAAGTAGAAATCTGTGATGATTTTCAGAAATAGTCTATTAAAGATTGAAAAGAGTTCACTTTAGCGTTTTGTCCATTTAATGCAACTATTATATTGTTAACCTATTTGGGCGTGTATAATTTTTTAAATGTCACGTGTTTAGCAAACGAAACCTTTTTTGACGCAGAGAAATTTACATAGAACCGAAGGTCTGTGGGGTTGTTTATGAATCGAACTTGCGACCACCCATTGCTCGGACACACCAACGCGGTGGTCAACGGCGAAACAAACACTAACCGAGATGTTATACCTCGTTAAGGGTTTTACAATAGTCGGTATGTTCATGTGGGGCCATAAAACTCGCCACAAACAGCTCTACCGCACACTATGGCCCGCAGTGTCATAAATTCATACGCCCGTGATACGTGGACGCGGTGCACTGAAAAGAATAAAAAAAAATATAATATTTAATGTATATCTCTCACTTTTGTTGGTCGCCGCGGCCGTTCAGATGTCATAATGTGGATATACCCCGGGCATCGTCAACGATATCATATCTATTTATTTACGATCTCCAAGACTCCTCTTAAGTGTGGGGATTATGGCTTTTACACCTTTTCAAGGAAGAAGCCCATATTCAACACTGGATTTCCATTACATGATTATCATCATCATCATCCGCCANNNNTTGTTTGTTCAGGCTTCACGCAAAAACCAGCGGGTAGATTTTGGTTAAACTATTACAGTCTTAAAGGTATTGTTCTGAATTAAATACTGCGGAATATTTCATCAAACTCAGTCCAGCGGAATTGAAGTCTGTTTTAGTAGCCGCCGTTAAGGTACGAGACGTCAAGTAAAAGTGGTGCCAACGCTTTTTCTATAAATCTATGATTGTGTCGGGATTTTCCATGTAACGGAAAACCGACATTCGCACAGGCGGAGCCGCAGGCAAAAGCTAGTATAATATAATATAATATAATAACATAATTATTAACACCCATTAGTGTGACTGTCTTATCTACACTATGCCACTTCATTAGTCGAACAAGACCAGTGACATTTACCATCGCTTACATTTGACATAAAATATCATAACTTCTGAGATATATATAGGATACTGTATTATACTGTATGCAATTAAAGTTCACTTTCCTCTGATAAAAATATATATTTTTACGACCCATTAGACAGGTGTGAATCTTTTGACATTTGAAGTAAGAAAGGCACGCCACGAACCGTTCGAAATTTAAAATCGATACGTCCTCGATAATTTTTAACTTCATGAACTTATCCACACCCGGACTTTTGAGCCAGGATTTTAGGTCGGATAGGTTATGTTGCTGCATATTATCCTGAAAAAAAATAAGGGATGAGATCCAATGATGCGATTATGCCAACACCATACAATTTTATTTATATTTAAGTACTAGCTTTTGCCTGCTGCTCCGCCCGCTTGAATGTCAATTTACGCTACATGAGGAATCCCGAAACAATCATATCATAGATTTATATAAAAAGCCTTAGAACCACTTTTACTTGAGCTCTCGTACCTTAACGGAAGCTATCAAAACAGCTATCAAGCTGTATCTTAAATTCTATTGCACCGATTTTGATAAAAAATGCCGCAGTATTTAAGTTGAAATAGTACCTTTAAGGCCGTTTGAACAAAGTCTACTCTATAGTTTTTGGGTGAACCTCGAACAAAGAAACAAAAATCGTCGGATTTGATTTCAGTAGCCCTTAATTAGTCGATCTGAGTAGTTTGTTTTTAAATATCTTTGATTTATAAAACTTGATATTAATAGTTTTATAATAGTATCGATAGTTATCGATAGTTATTGTAATAAGATAGTTGACTCATTTTTTTATATTAGTTAGTTTTATCAATAACTTATTTTACTATCTATACTGTGCTATACTATTGTAAAATTGTTAAATGTCAATCTTTAAAAATCAAAGATATTTAAAAACAATCTACTCAGATCGATGAATTAAGGGCTTCTGAAACCGAATCCGCCGATGTTTGTTTCTTTATTTGTTTGTTCGGGCTTCACGCAAAAACTAGCTCGTAGATTTTGGTTAAATATTATAATCTTAAAGATACTATTCCGACTTATATACTGCGGCATGTTTCATCAAAATCGGTCCATTAAAATTGAAGATACAGCTTGATCCCTGCTTTAGTAGCCGCTGTTAAGGTACGAGGGGTCAAGTGAAAGTGGTCGAGTGCTTATTATATAAATTTATGATTGTGTCGGGATTTCCCATGTAGCAGAAAACCGACATGCACGCGAGCGGAGCCGCGGGCAACAGCTAGTAATTAATAAAATATGTTAAACTATTGTGTAATGAAAGCTTATTCTATTCAATCCCATTCTGTCCCATTATATCCCATTCTATGCTATTCTTAGATTACTTTCTAAGACAAGTCCTGAACTGGCAATAAAAAGTCCTTCAAGATCGCTCATCCAATAGAACAATGACGTAATTACATTTATGCAATTTATCAGAAGAAACGTTTCAGTTTACAATTGGATTAAACCCATTTTGTAAATCATATCGATTATCATGATTTTTCATAATTTATTTATAGATTAATAATTTGAGCATTCTCGAAAAAAATCCACACAAACAACAAATCATCCAAATTAAACACAAAATAAAATTTTAACTTTGTTGCAATTACGTCATTATTCTATTGGATGAGCGATATGTTCATCCATTTTGTAGGCAGTAGTCAATATTCGATCCAATCCCTGGTCTGGATTGCAGTTAGTTTAAAACTAATCTCTGATGTGTAAAACGGTAGTCACTGACCGGTGACTGAATGACACCAGTCGCGAGGATTATGGAGGTAATGGGAATAACGTCAAACAGCGGCCGGCCAACTTAATCCGCGCCTCAGCCACACGCCGATCTGATGTCACTACGTAGGACAACTTGAATAGCAAAAGATAAAATTTACAGGTAAGAACTATGGATGACCGGCTTGGATTAATAAAAAGACTACTCAGATCGACTAATTGAGGGCTTCTGAAACAAAATCCGTCGATGTTTGTTTGTTTGTTCGAGTTTCTTGCATAATCTCCACCAGGTTATAAAATTGTTAAACGTCAAATTTTCAAAAATCAAAGATATTTAATAACAAACTACTCGGATCGACTAATTCAGGGCTTCTGATACCGAATCCGTCGATGTTTATTTGTTTGTTTGTTCAGGCTTCAAAAAACAGCCAGTAGATTTTGATCAAATTGTCACAGTCTTAAAGGTACTATTCCGACTTAAATACTGCGGCATGTTTCATCAAAATCGGTCCGGTAGAATTGAAGATACAACTTGATACTTGTTTTAGTAGCAGCCATTACGGTATGAGAGCTCAAGTAAAAGTGGTTATTAGGCTTTTTATATAAATCTATGACTGTTTCGGGATTTCCCATGTAGAGGGAAACCGTTATCTATACGGATGGAGCCGCGGGCTGAAGCTAGTGTATGATATGGTCAAACCACTTGCCTGCTTGCCTACTTGCCTACCCCCTGTACTCAAGGGACGGTCAAGATGTTACGTAATATAATTTCTGTGACAAACACTGACCCTCACTGCCTCCGAGTTCATAGACCGTATTTTTCTTAAATATTTGACATAATTGTAAATGAACCGAGCGCTATAAGGTGTTGGNTACCCCCTGTACTCAAGGGACGGTCAAGATGTTACGTAATATAATTTCTGTGACAAACACTGACCCTCACTCCCTCCGAGTTCATAGACCGTATTTTTCTTAAATATTTGACATAATTGTAAATGAACCGGGCGCTATAAGGTGTTGCTGCGAGTGCAAGCGGGCTTCGTGTCCGCTACTTAAATAATAATAGCGTGTTTGGTACAATTTATTATATTAGTTTTATCATCAACTTTTGTCTATACTTCTATACTACATTACTATTATAAAGATGTAAAATTTGTTTGTTTGTAAGTTTGTACGTAGAGGATAATTTCCTGAACTAATGATTCACTTCTAAAAACATTCTACTGGTAGAAAGATACATTATTCATGAGTGCTATAGCTATATAAATAATATTTATTTCGTGCATATTAGCCGAGCTATCACAGTCTTTGTCTAGCAAGTCAGAAAGCAATACGATTACGGAGAAATTATGTCCAACGCCCGGGAGTATTTTCGAATAGATAAGAAGTCCATGTAAGCATAGCAGCGGGCAGCGGCATATTTCATCAAAATCGGTCACGTAGAATTGAAGATACAGCTCGATCCCTGTTTTAGTAGCCGCCTCTAAGATACGAGAGCTCAAATGAAAGTGGTTGTTAGGCTGTTTATATTAGTCTGTGATTGTATAGTGATTTCCCATGTAGCGAAAAAATCGACATTCGCGCGAGCAGAGCCCCGCGGCTTAAGTAGAAAGTTAGTCACTAATATTTGCAAAATAAAATTGTCAAAAATCAGTTTAATTTGTCTATTTTATCCTCGATTCATATTTAAATGGAAATTTGTCGAGAAAGTGTTTGGACTAATTTCAGCCGCTGCATTCCATCACCGCACATCTCGCCACAATTTAAATTTCACTGTCATCACTTGGATGTTTGGCGATCTACCGTCTTGCGTTTCTCACGCAATTTCCTTCCACGTACAACACTATCTTGTGGAATAAGCACCCAGCGGCAGTTTTTCCAAACGTTTATGACTTGGGGACCTTCAAGAAACGAGCCAAAATATTTCTTAAAGGCCAGCAACGCATCTGTGATACCTCTGGTGTTGCGAGTGTCTATGGGCAGTGGTGATCACCTACCATCAGGTGAACCGCTTGCCACCTCTTATTTAAAAAAAATGCTTATATAAAATAACTTATTCTAATGTCCTTTTATAAAATCTACTACTGTTGTAATTTAAATCGATTGTATTGTTAAGAATCGCTTTCCGCTCACAAAGGCGCATCGCATCTAAAACTGTCCGGTACGGCACAAAACAGAAGAAACTATAAAAAAAGCCGACTATCAAAAACTGACAATACAATAGGTGTGTAAAATGAGTTTGAATCACATTACTTGCTCTAAACACGAATAAACAAGTTTCGTGGAGACCAACCCGCAATGTACGCTATAAAATTAATAATCGTTGATTCCTATTCAAAATTATAAGTTCAATAATGGAATCTCGCTGCCCGGAAACGTTATAAAAAACGCGGCAAAACTTTTTCGAAGTCGGAACATTGAATGGAACCTCATTTTTTACCTCGGTTAGGGTTGTCGCAGTGAAAAATGATATAATTTATATAGGCTGGTAGCGGCTACCCGTTTTGTTCGATAAAGTACAAATAAAAAATGTAAAAAAATATGTATATATTATAATATTTTTTAACCTTTTTACTACTAATTTAAAATGTTTCCTTATCAACGCGCGGCGCGCTACGACAAAAGATTAGTGATGTGATTTCGTATAATATGATTTTCTATCGATAACGATTTTATAAATGGCTGTTTTTTTTAGCTTCACATGAGTCATTTATGCTATTAAATTTCATTTTCAGAAGTTAGCTCTCGCTTGGATTAACTGATATATTTGCAGTAAAATCTAATTAATTGATTTGTGGTATAGTAATTATGAAGCAGTGTCAGCTTAGTGGTGTGTATGATTAATGCAATGCAAGTTTTAGGTCTCTAGTTCGAATCCAAAGCACGCACTTCTATTTTTTCAAATCATGTGCGTATTTATAATTAATTATCGCTCACTTCAAACGGTGAAGAAAAATATCACGAGAAAACCAATATGAGTGAAGATAATGATCATAATAATTTAGCTAAATATATTAATTAATTATACGAAAATGTATGAAAAGAAGTATGGATGCGAACGAAGCGAGAGAGGTGTGTCAAGATCGTAGTATGTGGCAAGCTGAGGTCTCTCTCTACCCCTATGGGATACCAGCGTGAGCTGACATGATGATGATGATCATCATCATCATCATGTCAGCCCAAAGACGTCCATTGCTGAATACAGGTCTCCCCCAAAGATTTCCAGAAAGATCGGTCTTGCGCCGCCCTCATCCAGCTGCCTCCCGCAATCCTAACCAGGTCGTGAGTCCACCTTGTGTAAGGCCTGCCCACGCTTCGCTTTCCAGTTCGTGGCCGCCACTCCAACATCTTGCGGCCCCAACGGCCATCGGTTTGCCATCGGTATCGGAGTGTATGTACATATGTAACAATTAGTAATATTTAATGTAATACTAAATAACCACTGTCCCATGAAAACAGGATAAAAAAGTTTCCTGTATGTTAAACCTGGCCATAAGCTATCTACATTCCGCATTTCATTCAAATTCATTGAGCCATTACAGTGTGAAAAAGTAATAAACTCATTAATAAATGCTCACCCATAAGTTTTAAAAGAATTTATAATTATCGTGATTATATGCAGTTAATTGTGGATTACGAGAAGTTCAACATGGTACTTACCGATAATCTGATTAAAAAATATATTACTCTATAAATACTTTGTATTCTCTATAAATATACTTTGTATTATTTGATGTTTGAGTTGTTTTTTTTTTTAATTGTTTTTCATTTCGTTTACTCCAATAATGAAATAAGCTTATTTGGATAATGAATAGCAACTTTGATTTTCTGCTATTTGAAGTTTATAACCCCTAAGAAGTTTGAACTATTGCGAAAAGAATTGTGAAAGAAAGAGTCGATATTTTACCATAAGAATTTGTATCGATAACGGAACATCATTGACTTACACACACACGAAACGTTTACACACAAATCAGTGCGCTCGCGTCGCACTCTCGAGAATGAAATATTCAAATTTGGAAGCTGATTCCGTTTATGGCTACTTAATTTGGGTGATTCGATTTGAATATTTAAAAAAGGTACGTCAGAAAAAAATGTGTGGCCATAGACATTCCACGCCGCTTTGGCTACGAAGTGGACTATGTTTCTTTTTTAATATAGCAGATTTTAAGTAATTTACGAGCATGGTCAAAACTTAGGACTTCGTCTGTTGACTGATTGTTTCAGAGGCAGTGACATTATTTTCGATGCTAATTGGTCTCAGGTTCGAATCCCGGTAAGGAAATACTTTGTTTGATGAGTATGAATGTTTGTACCCGAATCGTGAATGTTTACTTATCTTGTATATTTGTTAGCGTTTATCTATATAAGTATATAATTATCTAGTACCAATGTGTGCTAAACAAAATGTGTGCTCCACTTTACATATGAGACGTTTTTAAAGTATACTAATGGCGTAGTGGTTATAGACACGACTTACGATCGAAATGTCGCGGGTTCATTCCCGGTCCCGTACCACTGAGCTATTTCTAATTCATATACAGTCTACATTGTAGACAATAATATACTCAACGGAGAAGGAAAATTGCGTGAGGAAACCTGCATGCCCGCATGGGTGTGTGAAGTCTACCAACCCGCACTAGGCCAGCGCGGTAGCCTAATCCCCCTGTAGTGGAGTGAATATGGACTGGGGATGATATTTATAATGAAGAGGCGTTCTATAACCTTATCGCTTGCAACTAGTAATCATAATAAGACGAAAGCTCACTCTGTAGCGGCCAGTCGCGGTACTCGAAATACAGCCTTATGGTAATATAAGTTTTTCAATAGAACCATTACGTTACATTACACTACATTGCATTACATTACATTTAATTGCATTGCACTGCATTATATTCCATTGCATTACATTACATTGCATCACACTACATTTCATTGCATTACATTACACACTGGCAGCACTTTACTCCGATACGCGGGAATTCAATCATTTTGTTGCATTTTAACCACAAATATTTGGCGTGTTTTCATAAAATCAATTACAACATATCAAATTGAGATATTGTAAAGGCATTACGGATACTCATTAAATATATTACATTCCATCACCGTCGTCAACTGCAACGGGCCGATGGACGTGGCCCGTCCGCATGTAAACGAGGGATTGAACACAATCTCCAAGTTCGGCAGGCGACTTTGAGATCACAGTAGATTATGATTGAGTAACAGGAGGATGCTGTTACCCTGTGTCCTGGTATACGTCTCAGGTGGTTCTCACAACAGACACGGGAAGAGATTGAGTTACGCTATTACAATACAATGAGTTTCAAATGAGAATAGGATCGACTTTGCGCCATCTTGTGACGTCATAGATGTCAATTCAAACTAATGATGACTTTAAATAATTAAATATTATATTTGACTAATTTACTATTATTTAACGTTTTTATTTTAATTTGATGTAAGACATTTTAAACAAAGTATCCTTCGCGAACCGTATTTTTCAAGTGACATTTGACAGATAGAGGTCATTGACATTCCTATTCTTATTTGAATCGCATTGTAGTATGGAACACCAGCGTCACAAATGTGTGTCAAATTTGTATGCTTCACTGAAATTAAAGCTGCCGAATTCGAAACCACACTTTGAGACATGAAGAAGAGGCACAATTCATTGTACCATTAGTGTTGTGAATAATAAAATATCTTGTCGACTTATTCGCATTACCCTCATATCGGATCTCGCTTATAGTAATAAAAGTTATATGAAAGATCTTTGCCATAAATTATGTTTGACATAAAAACGATAGCCCAGCACTAAACATATCTAAGCTAAAGGTTTCACTTCATTATTCGTTCTAATAACGAAAAATATTCAAACACTAGCTTTCGCCCGCGGCTACGCCCGCGTGTATGTCGGTTTTCTCCTACATGAGAAATCCCGAAACAAACATAGGTTTATATTAAAAAAAAACATGGGCCAGTTTTACTTGAGCTCTCATACCTTAACAGCGACTACTAAAACAAGGATCAAGCTGTATCTTTAATTATACTGGACCGATTTTTATGAAACATGCTGCATTATTTAAGTCGGTATAGTAGCTTTAAGACTGTAATCAACTGACCAAAATCTACGAACTGGTTTTTGCATACAGTCGGAACAAACAAACAAACATCGACGGATTCGGTTTCAGAAGCCCTTACTTAGTCGATCTGAGTAGTTTGTTTTTAAATATCTTTGATTTTTGAAAATTTGATATTTACCAATTTTATAATAGTATAAATAAGTACCGTTTTATAATATAACTAGCTTTTACCAGCGGCTCCGCCCGTGTGAATGTCGGTTTTCCGCTACATGGGAAATCCTGACACAATCATAGATTTATATAAAAAGCCTTATTACCACTTTTGCTTGAGCTCTCGTACCTTAACGGCGGTTACCAAAGCAGGGATCAAGCTGTATCATGATTTTACTGTACCGATTTTGATGAAACATGTCGCAGTATTTAATTCGGAATAGTATACATTCAGTTTCAGAAGCCCTTGATTTGTCGATTAAGTAGTTTGTTTTTATAATAAATATTACTTTGATTTTTGAAAATTTGTCATTTAACAATTTATTAATAGTACAGATAATCTTCTATAGAACTAATAAGCTTGTTTAGTAATAAACATACATACACTCACGCCTTTTTCCCTGGCTCTCTGGCGGGGAATCGAACCCCGGTCTCCTGCGTAACAGCGGGTGTACTGACCACTATACTACTGAGTAATTGGGGTAGACAGAGACCACCTCTTTCCACTTGCTACGAGCTAAGTAGCTATCAGTAGCATACTTTTCGCCCCCCGCAGGAAACAAGACGTGTCGGGTGGTGAACCACGACGCCGTCATTTTTGACGTTTTAAAATGTTAACGTGTCTAATTGCGTTCCCACGAAAAGGAAGGAGAGGAAAAAGGTTGAGTTAGGTAAGGTGTATTGAGCAAGGAGTATGGAATTTGAGAAAAGGATTATAGGTTACAGGATACTACTATCACGGAAGGAGTAGGAAGAGACATTTCTATAGTATACTCATATCGATGGAAGAAAACGTATTTGCTGTAAGTATCTACCAACTTTTCACTGGAGCCAAAAAATCGTTGAAAAATCAGAATAAAATAACATTTTAACGAAATAAGATACATATTTGGGTGCTTTTTGGTAAAAAGTACCCAAATATCTTATCTGATTAAAAAGCTATAATGTCTTTTGTTGTTTTGGGACGGTTTTTTTTTTCTTTCTATTGAAAAGTCGAGTTTTAGCCGCTTACAGCAAATACGTTTTCTACCATCGATATCCCTTAGCTGGTCCTCATAACATCGACGAGAAGATCTCTTCTCGTCGTAATAATAGCGTCACTCTATCTAGAGTGACGCTATTATTACGCCGGCTCCACAAAACACGGCTTAAGTTAAGACATGTGATCTAAGTGTTACTTATTGTTAGACGTTCTGTAGTTTTATAATGATCGCCTCACATAAGCGNTTTTGGGACGGTTTTTTTTTTCTTTCTATTGAAAAGTCGAGTTTTAGCCGCTTACAGCAAATACGTTTTCTTCCATCGATATCCCTTAGCTGGTCCTCGTAACATCGACGAGAAGATCTCTTCTCGTCGTAATAATAGCGTCACTCTATCTAGAGTGACGCTATTATTACGCCGGCTCCACAAAACACGGCTTAAGTTAAGACATGTGATCTAAGTGTTACTTATTGTTAGACGTTCTGTAGTTTTATAATGATCGCCTCACATAAGCA
>WUAW01015166.1:9382-31686 GCA_017165845.1 Thaumetopoea pityocampa | reverse complement strand
TAATATCCATAGGATTACAAATTTAATAATTTTTGTGAGTGCTTGCTGCTTATTCAAATGGCACCGAAAAGAAGAAGAAGAAGTCAGTGTTGCCACTGCACAAATCCATAAATTACTAATGTTACCACTAGATAAACAATCTGTGTCTGTGGAACAAACAATATTCATAATATATAATTTTCTTTATTTTTCAGATAGTTATTAATAATTATAGGTTTCAGCCTATTTTTTTATAATTGCGCCATTAGATAATTTTTGATTCTTTAAAAATTTTACGTTTTCTATTCGCATATCTGCGCGACCACGACCTATGTTAAAAAATAATAATAATATGATAACAATACACAAATTATATACTTGTAATATATAACGTTAGTATAGTGAATTGATGCTGAGAAATTGAACAAACAAATGCAACCACTGTTTAGACTAGACAGAGGCTATTCGTGCGTCGCGGGAGGACTCGTGCAGCTTCGTGCGTGTTTTCTAATAATAGTCGATGCTTGAATAATCAAAATATAATAAATAATTATCATGTTTATAAATATAAATATCAAAAAATATGGGGTCAGGCTATCCAATTGACGCAGTCTGTATATTGCTACCTATGTATTGCATTTCAACGAATTTCAATAGTGTAATCAATTTATGAAACGGTATATCGGATAAAATTCTTTCTAGTGCTAGTAACAAATTCTTAAAATCACGTGCTCCCCACCAATTTAAGAACAAAATGTTCAAAGAGAATGCTTTACTTGCAGCTGCGGATATTTTCGCCAGGCAGTGGAGTCCCTTTATGACTTTTATGTACCCCGTCACAAACATTTAGCGCTGACTTCCAGACAGTAATACCGAGACTTGGATAAAATCTCGTGAGTTTAAAAGTTACTTTTATTTGTGAGGGCAAATGGACAATCGCGTGTGAAGGTGCAAGAATGAGTTTCCGTTTGGCAACTCAATCGATGTAAACTTGCTTGTAATGAAGACACTAGAATATTCTGCTTTTTTATTACATTTTTGTTCAGTTCAATTTACAATAATTACAATCCGAAACCAAATAAGCTTCTTTTACATTTTAAGCGTAAACTCGGATTGAACTCATGAATTGGTTGTATAGCATAAGCTAATCAATTAACAGTAAATTATATTTTTTTTAGTTGCCTATTAAAAATCTCAACAAATTTGATAAGCAAATGAATCTAGACACCTTATAGATAGATATAGACCTAGATAGTAATGATAACATGACACCATCGAAATAAGGGGGCCCGAACATAATAATAGCTTCAATAAATCTCTTCATTTGGATGTTGTGAGAATCGACTGAGAGAAATACTGAAATATTTGAATAAACAGAAGTATTTTGTGATTCAATCATGATCTAGATACAATGATTGCCAATTTTGAACAAAAGCAATGGTCAATTCCTTCTTTTTTTAGAAGAGGGCTACGTCCAGCGGTGAACATTCCATGGGATGTTGATAAATACATACATACATACATACACTCACGCCGATATCCAGAGACACTATACCAGGGGTAGGCAGAGATTATACTATATACATACAGTCACGCCTCTTTGCCATTGCGGTAAGCAGAGACCACTTCTTTTGCACACCTGCTACGATCGTTTAATGTAGCAAAGTGGATATCCGCAGCCCACATTTCGCCCCCGTGGGCAACGAGACATGTCGGGTAGCGAACCACGACGCCGTCGTTTTACAAGATTCAAAAATGATTAAAGTTAGTTAGAGGAAATGAAAAAGGATGAGGTAGGAAAGGTGTATTGAACAAGGAATATGGAATTTAGGAAAAGGACTATAGGGTACTATCTCGGAAGGAGTAAGAAGAGATAGTAATAGCTCGGTGGGTCGGAGTCGCTTACCCGTACACTTTACTATTTGCCGGACATGCTAAAAGACTAAGTGTTCCCTGACATATAATTATGATTATTCACGAATAATATGAACTGAGATACATGTACTCTATCATGTGTAATCAACTTGAAATTAGGGATCTCGGAGAAACTTTATGTTAGCTTTGCTCAGTAAATATTGTATCATAGGTCAATATGTAACTACGAACAACTTCTGCCATCTCAATTATTTGTGAAATGTACTTGTATCTTTCAACTTTCATACATATTGTAAATTAAGGTCATGTAAGTTTGTGACAGCTCTAAATGAGTAATAGGAAACTGGAGACCCATTCTTACAAATTTACTTGGTTTTATATTGAAAATTTGTTATTAAATTAAGGTGCTGCCGACACCGAAAGTATTTCCTTGCTAAAATGACAGCTTGATGGATTGACCCGGATTGTGTTATTTATAATAAAGTTCCAAACAAGAGTGAGGCGTACATCAATATAGGGGAAGTTTGCATTCGCCAAGTTGTAACAGGTAATTGTGTGAATGTTAAAGCGAACAGCGTTTGTCTTGCGAGTTTTGGGAATTTCTGAAAAGTTTTAAGGTGAACTACGTCTACCGTCTACGAAATGCCTTGGGAATGAGATATTTTTTCCCAGACACGACAAAGTTTTCGAACAAAGATTTTATTCGTTTGCATTATGAAAAAAAAAAAGATTATTCTTCTATTTGTAAAAAATTTCTAAACTTGCTTTTTTAAACTAAGTACAAATGTTGTTTTTTTTTTGTATATTGAATAATAACCATAAATATAGGATTTTTTAAAACTCCAGAGACGAGAGTCGAGATCCGAACTTACAACCTCCTACATGCGAAGCAAGTGCCTGATCATGCAGCCATCAGTACAATAAAAACTACAGTAATATGACAAAGTTATTATATGATAAAGTTAATGGTATAATGATATGATAATACTATGTTTAAATCATTCGTATTAAAGCTGTTTAATCTTAGAACCATTCAGCTGATAAAGCGTGCTGAGTCGGTAATCTTAAAATTAATAAACCATTAAAAAACATTGCCTAGTTATGTGAGCTCTAAGTTTCAAATCATCATTGTTTCTTTGTTAAATTTATTATTATTATATATAAGTATGTATTGTATATTTGTGTATCTATCCTATAGATTACTTCAGGTGAATACTTCTTCTACTGAATACTTCTACTAATTCTTCTACTTCTACTGAATACTTATGTGCTACGTTTATGTGCAAATCCGTTCAAACGGGTTACGTGTGAGAAAGTAACAAATATACACTCACTAATTTTCGTCATTATAACATTAGTGTAATTGATTAATAATTTTTCATTTTATTTTTTACAGGTAAGTAACCATCTTTAAAGAGGCAACACTTGTGAGTATTACTATCCACATAAATAAAAGTGTAATAAAAAATCCGAAATGAACCGAAGTCTCTAACATAGCTTAAAAGTTTACAAAGCTGAAGAAGCAGTGGGTGGGGCATATATCTCGCAGAACAAAGAGTCCCGACATCAACCATCGGGGCAGTGGCAGCCTCCGCCAGATATTACACCTGTTTGGTCGGAAGATCTTCCCTTTTCAGATAATCGGACCTCTTTTCTACTTCATCCTCTTACTGTGGGAACGCATTGAGGAACTTTAACAGTTAAACCTTTCTTAATGGCGGCGTCATGATTCGCCACCCGACACCTCTCGTTTCCTGCAGAGGCATAGGTGGGCCGTGGATAGCTACTTTGCTGATTGTAGCAAGTGGAAAGTATTGGTATCTGCTTACCCCAATTCTTCAGTAGTATAGTGGTTAGTGTCACCGCCGATCACGCGGGTAAACCGGGGTTCGATTCTCCGCCGGAGAACGAGGGAAAAAAGCTTGCCTGTATGTTTGTATGAAATTTACAATTTTTACGACAGTATAAAACTTAATCATAGTTTCGATTACGAATTTATACTACAAACACTAAACTAAATGCGATCACTCGAATTTTGCACACAATATGTACGAACAAATCTTTTGGAAAATTAAAAAACACAAGCAACAAAAGGAGGAGAGTGACAGGCAGTACTCTTTATCAGCGGACAAAGAAGTCTGCACTTACAATTGATGGTCTTAACCATTCTCTGGCGCACGACCGCGAAACAAAACATTTTGCAGATGCTCACGAGGGTTCTGAATAAAGTAGTCTGCAACACTTGATATCAATTTGCGCTGTCGAGTACAGATCGTTATTGTACTCTATAGTTTTGTAAGTATTCTTTTCAGTGTTTTCTATAGTATTATCTATTACAAATATAAAATTTTAAAAAGGCAAATTTTGTAAATCAAAGATTGTTTAAAAAAAACTCCGATAAACTGACTAAGGACTTGGAAACCAATTCCGTTGATGTTTATTTATTTGTTTGTTCAAACTTCACGCAAATACCAGCAAGTAAATTTTGATAAGATTACTATAGTCTTAAGGACACTATTTTGACTTAAATACTACGGCATGTTTCATCAAAATCGGTCAATTAGAATTGAAGATAAAGCTTGATCCCTGTTTTAGTAGTCGCCGTTAAGGTACGAGAGTTCAAATAAAAGTGGTTGTTTAGGTTTTTTTATATAAATTATGTTGTGTGGTGTCTATGATTGTTTTGGGATTCTGTATGTGGCGTAAAACCGATATTCACGCGGGCGAAGCTGCGGGCAGAAGCTAGTTAATAAATATAACAGTTATTATTTTGGATAGTTTTAACGATATATTAACTCTGACAACGATATATTATAAGATTTGAATCCAAAATGTTTCTGTTTAAAATCTAAAATTTATTTTATACTGTTACTAGCTTTTGCCCGCGGCTCCACTCGCATGAATATCGGTTTTCCGTTACATGGGAAATCACGACACAGTCATTCATTTATATAAAAAGCCTAAGAACCACTTTTAGTTGACCTCTCGTACCTAAGCGGCGACTACTAACTTGATCCCTGATCAAGCTGTATCTTCAATTTCACTCGACCGATTTTGATGAAATATGCCGCATTAATTAAACCGGAATAGTACCTTTAAGACTGTAATAGTTTAATCAAAATCTACCCGTTGGTTTTTGGGTGAAGTCCGAACAAACAAACAACCAAATATCGACAGATTTTGTTTCAGAAGCCCTTAATTAACCGATCTGAATAGTTTGTTTTTAAATATGTATCTTTGATTTTTAAAAATTTGACATTTAACAATTTTATAATAGTATAGATATGATGTAATAATCGATTAAAAGTTAATTTGTAGTGTTAAAAGTTATTAAAATTTAAAAGTTAAATAAAATTATTAAAAGTTAGTTTATAGTGTTTGTAAGGTATTTATGATCTGTATTATAAATTTACCTTTAGATGAATTAGTGCATTGGTGGAGTAGTGGTGCCCGACACGACTTACGATCGAAAGTTCCTAGGTTCTACCCCGGTCCCGTACCATTAAGTCATTTCTCATTCATTTACGGTCTATATTGTAGACACCAATGTACTTAACGGAGAAGGACAACTTCGTGAATCAAATATCCTGCATACCCGCGTGGGTGTGTGAAGTCTAACAACCCGCACTAGGCCAGCGCGGTAGACTACGGCCTAATCCCCTCCTGATCAGGGGAGGTCCGTGCCCTGTAGTGGGGACGAATATGGACTGGGAATGAAATTAATTCCGCTTACAGCCATTTTAAAAAGACACATTTTACATACTAATTTATCTCATATTACTAAAACGTAAGTTTTTTAAATGTATACTGCGAAGTAATAGATGAAAATTATTCAAAAAAAAAAAATAAATAAAAAATATTGTGCGTACAAAATAAATCAATGTAAATTGTGTCTAGAACATTAAAACACAAAAAGGTCATATATTTTTCAACTGAAATAAAAATTCCGACCGTTATTCACTGTATTTTTAGAGATAACATCAGTTCTTGATGTGAATTTGATAGATATGAAATCATATTGAAAATTGGTCATGTCAGTTATTTTATTTTATTGTATTTTTTCTTTTTCCATTCATTTAGTCCACTGATAGCCACCTCCTGTTTACAAAGAAGGGAATTGCCATAATGTGCATGCTTGCAAGCAATCGTTTTGAATATCGCAGTAGATTATGATTGAATAACAGGATAACACTGCTGCCTATTATCCTGGTACATCCTTAATCCGGTTCTTATAGCATCCGCGGGAAGATATGAAGTGACGCTATTGTTACACCAGCGTCACACAGCGATCAACTGTCAGCACAGCAAATTTACAGCGTCAACGTTATCCTAATGTTTTCCCACAAACCTGAAATTATACTTTATTATTGACACTGTGCTCACGATTTCAATCTGAAATTGCGACTCTATTTAAAGTTGAAATAATGCTTACAGTTTCAGTAAAGTTAATACTTAATATTCCATATATTAATTTAACGGTCAGAGAGTACTTAGTCTTGTAGACTGTCCGGCAAATAGACTTAAGTACCCCAGCCCCCCGAGCTACTGCTATCTTTCCTTACTTCTTCCGTGATAGTAGTATCCTATATCCTATAGGATACTACTTCTTTGGGAAAAGAACTATAGTTCTTTTCCTAAATTCTATATTCTTTGCTCAAGACACCTTTCGTACCTCATACTCTTTCCGTAGGAACGTGGACGACGAATTTTAATCACTTTTGAACATTATAAAATGTCAGCGTCGTGGTTCGCCACTCGACACGTCTCGTTTAACGCGGGGGCAAAAAGTGGGCCACGGATATTGCTATATTAAACGATCATGAGAAATGGAAAGAAGTGGTCTCTGCCTTCTCCAATTCTTCAGTAATTATTCGATAATATAGTTCTGTAATATAGTATTTCTTCGGTAGTACAGTGGTCAGTATGCGCGCCGATTACGCGGGAGACCACGGTTCAATTCCCCGCCGAAAAACCAGGGAAAAAGGCATATCTGTATGTATGTATGTAATTTAAAATATTTCGGCATATTTAAAATTTCTGGTTCTAAAATACGAATGCCCGTTAAATTTTAAATCGAGTAATTACACACGCCTAAAAGATTCCCTGTGTTGATATTCCTGGCTAAATTCAATATGGCGTAAATTTCGCAATTCCCCTTTTGACATGAAAATTTATCAAAGCTATTAACATCCCTTTATACAGTGGTTTCAATTTAACATTATTCGACTTATCGCATTTCAAACGATTTCATTAGATATTTTACAAACATGAAATATCTCCGACGAATTTTCTGGAATCCTTGTAATGATACCTATAATTGCCTCATGATTAAAAGTTCTGATGTCAGCTCAAGTGCAAAATGAATCAAACTTCATAAGGTATGAAATTGCTTTTCATTTATTTGAAGTCCATTCGTATCATAAGTCGTTAGGGAGTTATTTATATCACAGGAAACTTTTATTAACTCTCGAAACTAATATCTAAACTAATCTTTGCAATAATTCAAGTTTTAAAATAAACTATACCATAATATAGGCTAAAAATGCTCAAATTAAATAAAATTGCCAATTTCTTTAGCAATATATAGTTTCTTAGAGATCTCACAAAAAGCTAATATTATCTTAAGACTGTATAAGCATTAATTTCAAATATTACCGTCATCACCATCATTATCATCATCATCATCTTCTTCTTCAACATCATTTTAAATTTATCTAGAATTCTGCTTCAGGGAATAGGTTTCCTCTCGGAATGAGAGTTTAGGCTAAAGTCCATCACGTTGGAATATTACAGGTTGGTAGTCTTCTCAGACTGCCGAAAAAATTAGGCACGCAGATTTCTTCACGATTTAAAAGGTGAAGGAAAATCCTTCACCTTTTAAAGCGAGTGACAATTGTTAACAAGCAAATGATTTCAAAAATGTAAAAGTCAAGAGTGTGCTTTGGATTTTTTTTTTACCATATTTACGCCAGTACTTGACTACAGTCCCACCAGATGGTAAGTGGCCATGTAACCTAGGATGGTAAAATGTAGTTTAATACTCGTAAAAACCTATTCACTCTTGTCTTAGACACATTATAATCGGACGGAAATATTGACGCAGGAAGACTATTCCAGTCTTTGGCTGCACATATTATAAACGTAGAATCAAATCGTTTCATACGAGTGGCAGAGATGTCTGCAATGAGAGATGATAGTTCACTGAAAGCCTAGTAATCCAATAGTGAAAGGAGAATGGAGGGAAGGAGGAATGGAGGAAATTCGAACTCAAGATCTAAGACTTGACAATGTTGGTCCATACTTCTAAGCTGTCACTGCTTTTAATTTAAATATATATCATAGTTATTAATCGTGTTTGGAATGAAATCAATTCCATTTACGATTACGTGGTTTTCTTTTTAACACTTCTCACAAGATTTATTCCAAGGAACAACAATAAATTGTAATAACCTTTGCCACTAACTCCGAACAATATCTCAACAGAATCTTGTTTCGGCGTGTACTACACTGAAACAGGTCCATACGTCTCTCCCAATTCGATAGTGACAGAAACAGGTGTCAGATGTGTAGGAGGCCAGTCGCGCGGAACGAGACACGTCCATATAAACGATTTGTATATTCTCCTTTTCGGGATTCTGAGGAAATGTTCACCCGCTTTATTTTTATTGTTACTGGACCTTCATTATTGAGATGGGAAAAAGCATCTGTATTATTCGCGATTCCTTTCAATGCCAAAGGAATAAGTATTTTGAGAGTAGGAACATTGTGAACTGGACTACTCCGGTTTACAATTGGGAAGGGATAAGTGGTATGTTTATAAATTGTGAGATGATCGATCTTGAATGGCGTATCGTCTTCGTAAGTTTTGTTTGTATGATTTCAGTTTTGAACTACAGCTGGAAAGCTTTAAGCTATATTTAATACTAAGCAATAAAAGCTGCACAAGTTTAGTGATGTTAACGTAGAACATTCAAAAATATTGAACAGTGAAACTGAAATTTTTGTTTGTAAGAAGTAATTATTTGACATCTGTTTCGAAGATGAAGATGTAGGCATGAAATAATGAGTATATTTACACACAAAAAAATAATACAATTGAAGCAAAGTTTCTTATTGTTTTCCTGTGGATTAGGTTAGCTAAGAAAGAATATAATTACATATAACCCATGTCTGAGCGCCGGATTTACTCAGAAAGAAATCTGTTTTGTATGGTATATTCGAAAACCGGCTTCGTCAAAGTACATGTTATCTAGTTTTTATTTTATCTACATTGCATATCGCAAATCGATTGCTATATATACAAATATAATTATAAACCCCAAAAAATATTTAATTTAACCCAGAGATAATCTATCTCATTTGTACCTAAAACTAAACGTTTAAATGTAACGTATTTTAAAAATTGTGCGATGGAGGAACAAGGATTTGAGGATCCTTAGGCAACTCTTACATTTAGGCAACTCTTTGCAAGTGACTTTTGAGAATTTTACTAGTTTTTAAAATTTGTTTGTAGTATTTTGCTGATGATATTTCTGCTGTAAGCGAAAATTGACTTTTTTTAGGTGGATGTAAAATACAGCTATATAAAGCCAAATTAATATATAAGAATATCGAAAATTTTAAATAACAATGAATTACTTAAGCGTTCTCTTATTTTGAAGTGATATTACAGTATCTAAAGATTTTTTTAGGCACTATATTATCTGAAATGGTCACGCCTTACGTATAAAACACAATTATGGCTGAAATACAATTTCTTACCTAAGACTTTATTTTACATATATAGAAAAAAAGAAAAACGACTAGATAGATGATTTTTACTTACTCAACGTAAAGAATGAAGTTATGCGAACTCTGAGTGGTGCTTGATATATAATGTACTACCAAACCTAATATTACTGGAATTAGTTACTTTGTAAACAGAACTGTTAAAATATTATCGCTTCATTAATTAAAGTAAAGAAAATTGAATTTAAAAAAAGGATGCATGTATGAAAAAAAGGATGCCTTTTTTTAAATTCAATTTTCTTTTCTTTAATTAATGAAGCGATAATATTTTAATAGTTCTGTTTGCAATGTACGTTCAATCTGTACGTTGCGTAAGTAAAAATTATCTATATCTAGTTGTTTTCCTTTTTTTTTTTCTATATATATAAAATTAAGTTTTAGCTATGAAATTGTATTTCAGCCATAATTGAACTGACTTGATGGCAGAAATTACAGGAATGACAGCTTGAGTATTTCCATGGCGTCTATGTATGTGATCGTTGATCTGAAACAATCGGAAGGAGGCCAGTCTTGTCAGATGATTATTATCTTCATAATTCTGATATCTCGTTTAGACCTGATCTGCTCCGTGTTTCGGAGAGAACTTGAGATCATGGGTATCAATTGTTATTTGAATGATACTAGTCGTAGCAGAGTCACAAGCTATAGGGATGAATTCAGCCAGTAGTCATAATCTTAAACCGCCAAACAACCAGATCAGCAATTACAGCAGAGCCTGATTTAGTCCTGAATAACGAAAATATGAAGAAGAGGAAATCTCATATACCTCAGTATATATACCTACAGATAAAAAAAAACTTCTCCATAAAACACAAATACAAACAATTTGGTCTAATTCCACGTACACTATACTCTTACAGCACTAAAAACCGCTGCTCAATTAAAACAGCGATTAATGCGTACAACGAAATCCGACGGACACCGTGTCAAATGCACGAACCGGCTCAATTAAAAACATAATCGAGCATTTGAGAGTTCGGCAGAACCGGAGGGTTTCGAAGTAAAATGACACTTCGCTCATTCGAATTTCAATTTCAAAGTAAAATTACACTTATCTATTTTTGAAAGTCAATTATTAAGATGTACTAAATAATTGACTTTCAAAAATAAGTATTAATGACCCAAAATTCGGTCGTCGTCTTTTTAATTTGACATATGAATGTGATAATTTCGTGTGAAAAAAGATTTAATACCATCTGTTGTCTAATCTAATATATTGATATTACTCAATTACAATACGATATCCATATTTCAAGCTATCTTATTGATACGAGTACCCCAATATTCTATAAGTTGATATTACAATTTTTTTTCGAATCTTTTTTACCACTCCTTTATATAATCTAGATGTAAAGTAAAACATTATTTAAATACAAAGTTCTGTGTAAATCATTAGATTTGTTTCTGAGAAACCGAATATATAACATATATATTCGGTTGTATGTATTATATTAAATATATATTCGGTTGTATGTATTGTATGTATTATATATAGTTGGTTGTGGTAGGTTACGAATTGGGAGTTCGTAAAATGCTGCTGGTGTGATGAAGATCTTTATTATTTGAAATACTTTAAGTACATCGATAACTGCTGACTGCAGAGATATCTCAGAAACTTTAATATTGCATAAAGTTGCCATCTGAAACCTCGTATGTTTGCTGTAGAATATTCGCTGTACTGCTATTAGGAACTGAATAAGTCAGCTCGCCAGTGTCTGCAGTTATCTTATATACTTGCGCCTATATATTTGTATATTTTCTGTAAGTATAATATAGAATATACTCGGTGCGCTAGTTTACATAATAGTTATGTAATCACGCTCCGATATCGAGACCTTGATCCGACTCATGAGGGTTTTGACATTATGTCACGTGAGACAAGGTTTGTATGTCATCACTCTCATATATAATTATGTGCTTATTTATTATTTGCTATTTCGATAAGTAAGAGTGCAGAATCTGCGAGAGTTTTTAAATACTTAACGTCGTGTGATTCACACGAGACTATTCGTAACAATATACAAGATTTGTTCGCTTAAAATAATAATATATTCCGTCCGATAAGCGGTGTCGTCTATAGTCTCTATTCCAGTCGAATATTGAGACAACCAACTCTTACCACGGAAAAATCTAAGACTATTCTATTTAGTTTAGACCTAACCTCTTCTCAGTTTCGGTAATAATCTAAAACTGTAGATCAGAGGTCCTCAAACCTTTTTTGTCTTGTACACCACTTGTAATGTTTTTCACTTTTGGGTAGACCTCCCAAAGCGTAGTTAATATAACATTGTAAATTTATTAACTTCAAATGTGTTTTTGACAGTTGGCGTGGACTCCTTGCAGGTCATCGTCGACCCTTGAAGGTCGATATATATCACTTTGGGTATCAAAGCTTTGTAGATTAAAGTTAACTAACATTATCCATGGTTAGGAACTGCGCGGGCTACCTTGATGATATTAGATAGGAGTTGATCTTCGGAAGCACTGATGTCTCCCAATCAATAACCATTATTATAAATAGTTACAGTTAGCTTACATTTTTATACGTTCTACTTATACCTTGAAATACGTGTCAATATCTAAATAATTCATAACAGATCGGCTCTTAAACTGAAAATACTTTATAAAAATATATTAAAAAGAACTGCAGTTATAATCTCTACAATAAAAGCAAATCCTCATTATGTCGAGATGGTACTGGAAGCTGTATATTGTCTTTTGAAATCTTGGAATAATTTTCTTTTATTTATATAGTACTCTAGTTAATATTCATTAGTTTGTAAACTATTATGACTGATTGGCATCTTGAATGGTAGGTCTCTGCTTATTAACTCTCAAAATCAAAAAGCGTAAAACACAATTAATCTCAAATTATACTAGGCTATTAAGTTTTGCCCGCGTCTCTGTCCGCGTAAATGTCGGTTTTCCGCTACATGGAAAATCGCGAAATAATTAGATTTATATAAAATGCCTTAAAACCACTTTTACTTGACCTCTCGTACCTTAAAGGAGACTACTAAAATAGGGATCAAGTTGTATCATCAATTTTAATGACCGATTTTAATGAAACATACCGCAGTATTTAAGTCGGATGGTTGTACCTACCTTATGGTTTTTGAGTGAAGCTTGAACGAACAAACATTTGATTTCAGAAGCTTTTAATTAGTCGGTCTGAGTAGTATTTTTAAATATTTTTAATTTACAATATTTGACATTTGACAATTAAGTGTGAGATCTCCCTTAGATTCGTAGAATTGTTTTCATTTCATTTCATTTGAATATTATGAATAATTGAAAAATTGTGAAAGCTTCTCCCGAAACTAATTTATAATGTTGGATTACAACTAATGTTGTATTATTTCACAACGACAGACTATTCCGTCACCGATTCAGCCTTCTGATATTATATTATATTTATAAATAATCCGATTGGATGATAAATTTGAATGTTTTTTTTCTCTGCTCCTCCAACTCCTAAACTCTTTTTGATCTGAAATTTTGAGGAGAATTTTAGCTTCTGTTAGAGAAAACTTTTGCTTTCCTTTTAGCGTAAGTCTCTAAGGAGAGGAAGTGACACCTTTTAGTTAAAGAGGCTAGAATTTTTCTGTGTGACAAGGAATTTTAATATATCTGATGATTGTACTACTATTGCTTACTAAGAAAATGTTTTACATTTTATTGTGAAGAGAAGAGAAATTATACTTTACTAATGGCCACCTCGAGGCCTCTAAAACACAGTATCTAATATGATGAAATTTACTGAAATCTTTAACAAAAATCTTACTTCACAGAATAAGGTTACAGTTAGTTATCTTACTTAGTTATAAACCTGTTTAAATAATCTTTGATAAACTAACAACTCCTTTTGCTGACTTACACGTAAAACTAACTTGAAACACTGTTCATTATTAAATCTTTGCTAAATATTATCTTCCTCTTTGGTGTATCTTAGTGTAGTCTTGTTTACCATACCTCGCTTTAAATCTCTGATAATAACATTATTTTTATATTCTTTAATGATTTTTTTATTAACGTGAATTTTATATATATTTATATTGTTATAATATTTTACGTACGTAACAGAGGAACCGTGTTGTAGTTCATTTTTATTTCTGCGGTTACTTGACATACTTTTGATATATTTAAAGCAAATAAAATTGCACTTAATTTAATAAAAAAGGCCTGCCTGATTCCTTTGGACATACTTTTTGTTCCATTTTTATCGGGGCTGTAACACTCCGGATGAAGACTGTTGTGATACCACTCCAATCCAAATCAGTTCAGACATTTATTAATTACGATGAAATAAAGAGACTCACACAAGATAATACAATCACGCATCTTGTAAAATCTGTCTTCTTCTGGAATGTTCTCTCCATCGATGTCAGGTTCTCAACTACCCGCGATGATAAGTACGTAAATTACCTTTACGTGAATTATCGAAATAATCACAATAATTTATACATACATACATACACTCACGCCGATATTCCATAAAGGTAGTCAGATACCACTTTTTTCCACTTGCCACGATATAATATAGCAAAGTGGCTATCCGCAGCCCATATTTCGCCCCCACGGCCAACAAGACGTGTCAGGTGATGAACTAGGATGCCGCCATTTTATGAGGTTCAAAAGTGTTCAAGTGTGTTCCTTATTGCATTCCAATGGCTTAGTGGGGAGGAAAGGAAAGAGGATGAGGTAGGAAAGATGTATTGAGCAAGGAATATGGAATTTAGGAAAAGGCCTATAGGTTATAGGATACTACTATCTCGGATGGAGTAGGAAGAGACAGATAGTAGTATCCTATATTCTATAGTCCTTTTCTTAAATTCCGTATTTCTTGCTAAATACACCTGTCCTACTTCATCCTTTTTCCTTTCCTCTCCACTAAGCCGTAGCAATGAGGTACTTTAACACTTTTGAACCTTATAAATTGGCGGCGTCGTGGTATGCCACCCGATACGTCTTATTGCTCGCGGGGGCGAAACGTGGGCCGCGGATAGCCACTGCTACATTAAACGATCGTAGCAGGTGGAAAGAAGTCGTCTCTGCCTACACCAATGGGAAAAGGACGTTACTGTATGTGTGTAGTATGTACTATGATCTCTGCCTACTCTGATGAAATATCGGTGTGTGTTATTTATATGTATGTATAAATAAATAGTATAGTGTTCGTGCTTATAAGTATATTAGATATGTGGCGCCGGCATAATAATAGCGTCACTTGGTCCTGTCCCGTGGATGCTGTGAGATCCAGCTGAAAGATGTACCAGGATAATAGGAAGCAGCGATATCTCGTTATTCAATCAAAATCTACTACGATCTCCAAGGCTCCTGCCAAGCGTTAGAGATAATGGCAAATCCCCCTCCTTTAAAAGGGATTTTGAAGGAGGAGACCCGCGTCCTGTGATGGACATCCATGGGCTGACCATGATGAGAGTGTGCCAATTTAATATGGAATTAAACTAATCGACATTAGTCCACACGTATATGTCCCCACTACGGGGACACGGGCCTTCACTAATCATAGGGGGATTCGACCTTAGTCTGCCACTACCACGTAGATTGATAGATTTCACACACCCTTGTGAGCATGCAGGTTCCTCTACGAAATTTTTCTTCTCCTAGACGGAGACTACACTTACACTGTGTCTAAAATATACACCATATGTGAGTTTGAAAAACCCAGTGATACGGGACCGGGTTTCGAACCCGCGACCTCTTGATCGCGAGGCGGATGTCCTCAACTAAAATTTATTAATATAGGAATCAGTAACAGCAAATCAAACGGTAACAACCAGTAAATATCAGATACAACGACCGGTGCTCGCGCAGCGGGTTTCTATGCAAATTTCATTTGGCCGTAATCCACTCAGTGAGATTGGACTTGATTGATAGGCGCAAATTGGAAATAGGCTGCGTTGGAACACCCGCTGGCGACAACGGCAGGCCACCCCGCAAAAAGCCGCATCCGCTTGTAATTAAGTTTCACAGCTGTCATTACGATGGATAGCATTGATTTACTCGTAAGTATTAAAATTTAGAGTTGAAAATACTTTGTAGCGAATCTGGTTTTTCTGCGGTGTGGCTCCAGTTAAAGGATCTCCAAGATGCCTGTCAAATATGCCAATTATGGCATATCCCTCTTTTTTAAGGAGGAAGCTGATGACCAACAGTGAACTTCCTCGGGCTAATGATATTAATAGTGATGGTGAATCTGTTTTTAGACTCATGATGTGTTTATCTTGTGTTATATAGCACTGATTTAAGTATTAAAATTGTAGACTTGAAAATACTTTGTGGTGAATCTGGGTTTCCTGCTGATTGGCGCCGGCTAAGGGACTTAGCAGGTTAATGGACAGCAGCAATATCCTGTTATTCTTTCAAAATCTATTGCGTCAAATTCATCATCTAAATGCAACCGCCGGAAGTTGATTGAGGTGAATAAAAGATCGTCATCAGAATACCCGCGCCACAATACCAGGGCTCCCAATCCATCATTTTTCGTAACAAAATAATTAGAATATTGCGATTGTAAACCAATCCACTTTCAACATCTTTATATTGTATATTTCATTTGACTTCTTCTTTTGTTAACTCTATTTGTCGTGCTTATTCTGAATAACTAAGTACATAAAAAACATAAAAACACAACCAGTTTAGTTATTTAACTAATTAAAGATATATATTTAATTTATTTTGTACACTCCCTGTATTTAGTATTTTAGCCTGTTCGATAAATTGACTGAATTACATGGGTAAGCGACCCCGGCCTCCCGAGCTACTACTGTCTCTTCTTACTCCTTCCGGGATAGTAGTAGCCTATATCCTATAGTCCTTTTTCTAAATTCCATATTCCTTTTTCAGTACATCTTTCCTACATCATTCTCTTTCCTTTCCTCTCCACTAAGTCTAAGGAACTTTAACACTTTTGAACCTTATAAAATGGTGGCGTCATGGTTTGCCACCCGATACGTCTCGTTGCCCGCGGGGGTGAAATGTGTGCTGCGGATAGTCACTGCTACATTAAACGATCGTAGTAGGTGGAAAGAAGTGGTATCTGCCTACCCCAGCGGGAAAGAGGCGTGACTGTAATGTACTATAGTGTTTGCCTACTGCTGCTGCTGCGCGATGACACCACTGCGCGCTGAAAAACAGCACGCGGCACCCCACTGGGTGTCGGTGTTGGGCGCGAACCTGTAACAAAACATATATTAATACTTGAAAGAAAAAACAAATATTTCATTCCCAATTGACGGAACGTCGTGATTAAAATTTATTTAAAAGCATCATTGCTCTGAAAAATGTGTTTTTCGTTTCATTTTCTTCTTTTCTTTTATACATCTTAAAGATCTTGATATTAACACAACTGCTTATATGCTTTGAACAGTCGTAGACAGAATAAAAGAGGAATGCGCCGTAACGGACGCTTATTAGAATTTCCTAGACAAGTGGGTATTCGATTAGTTAAATGCCCCAAGTTCAAAGGTCTTTGCGACTTACTACGAAAGATACGAGACACCATTCCACCAGCGACTTTCGAGAGTAGAATAAAATAGAATACAATTTATTGTACACCAGTTTAATAAATTTTATTAAAATATTATATTATAATACAATTAAGTGTTTTTAGGGTGATCTTATCGAAATCTGCGATTTCTTTCATACAACCTTTGTATGGACAGGATTGTGTAAAAATAATATGGTGGCAGTCAGAATCCAACATTATTTCTTACTTTAGGTGAGAATGGAAGCCAGTTTTTATTTCAGAGTAATCAATGCAGAAAGCTATGCTCAGAGTTTCTTTCCAAGAAAAAATATATTCCAATCAGGAATTAGATCATAATAAAAATTTTCGAAAATTATTTCAAGTTTTACAATAGTATCTGTAGATATATGGATTGGCATAAGGGTTACTTACTATCAATTAATTTTCATTTTTTACCACATAAGCTATTAGTGTAATAGTTGTTCAACAAATTAATGTATTTGTTGAACAACTATTAAATTAGCACACCCCGTTTTGAACGACACAGCTTTCATTATTACAAAATATTTACAAGAACTATATATACTTCTCTCACCGTACTAACAATGCCTGATCTCCCAGTTCATAACCATCCCCTAAGAGGATTACACAACAAAATGCACCTCGCAGAACATCTTACGGGGTCAATGAGGACAACGCCTCTACTGCAGTCACCAACACTGTCCTAACCCGGTTCCTACTCTAGTTATATTTTCGTCTATAACCGTTACTGTTAACGGCAAACTCTTGTCGAAATTGAACCGGCTATTTTTAATCTTGTAAGTAACGGGTTTATTGATCACACATTTCTGCATTCTGTAGATTTGGAAATGTTTCTTATTGTACATGAGATTGCAAATAGTTTTGTGTGTTTGTTAATTTTTATTTGACATATAGCATAACATTGGCTACTGATTCTACTTCGTTGTCTCTGTACTACCCAAAGGTTGACTGGTAGAGAATGCCATTGAGATGATGTCCATCTTTAGATGTATGATGTACTAGCTTTTCTCACGGATCCGTCTGTGTGAATGTCAATTTTCCGCTACATAGAAAATCTCAAAACAATAACAGATTTATATAAAAAAAATCCTTGGAATCCCTTTTACTTGGTCTCTGTACCCTAACGCGTATACTAACACAAGGATCAAACTGAACCTTTAATTCTACTGGATCGATTTTGATGAAACATGCCGCAGTATAAATACTGACTTAAATGTACTGTTCCGACTTAAAAGTCGGAATAGTACATTTAAGACTGTAACAGTTTGACCTATCACCCGGGTTTTTGCGAGAAGCTCAAACAAACAAAACATCGAAGGATTTAGTTTCATAATTCCTTAATTAGGTGATGTGAGTAGTTTTTTTTCCATATAGGTATGTATATCGTTTTCTAGTACTCAAGATACAGGGAATCCTAGTTTGGGACTAGATCAATTTGTGTGAAAAGTGTAAAAAAAAGTCTGTCTTGAATTAAAATTGAAGTGCCTTTCTGTGCTTTCGATAAAAAGGGTTTTTTCAAACTTATTTGCATGTAACCAAAAACCAAAACGCTCTTTGAAAATTTGCCTATTTGTCTATTTGCTTGTTTGACAGAGTTCTTTTCCGAAACGGATTCCGAAATCGATTTCGGCGGGAATTTCGTTGGCAGATATGACATTTCGCAAAAAATATTACAGATTATTTAGAAAATATTTATCTTTCCTACTACAAAATTTTACCGATTCCGCTTAACAATAATAAATATAGTTTTACTCACAAGAATATTAGAACAGAAATGGTCTATTAACAACTCTACAATATCTTCTCCACTTTAGAGTTATCCTGAGATAAAGATAACTTTAGAGACAGAGCAGACCCTGACTAGATAGAGTTTGATCTTTATTCTAGGGCTTTCTGGACGCGTCTTGATAACTGATCCCTGTTCGACGTTAGCCCCATATTTCTCAGCGACGTTGTCATTCAGACTTCGTCAATGACACTTTTCATTGTTTTAATTAAAAACCGATTAGGGCAACTCCCCTATCTAGTGTCTTAAGGTGAAAAAGTCAAATCTAAACTGTGACTTAAATTTGTAAAGCAGTTAGCCTCCGACCGTGGTAAATGTTATTTAATACAACTTTAACTTTAGTAATAACATAATAATAAATTTCTGGAAACTTTCACACAAACATTGATCTAGTCCTAAAATTAGGACTCCCTTTATCTTAGATAAAAGACAACGATATTCATAGTTTACATTTATGCTCATCACACAAAGTTTGCCTTTACCGTGATTCGAACTCAGAACTCTTTGACATAGAAGGCGGAACCTTTGCCACTGTGCCAATTAATCGTCACTCATCATATGAGCCTGCAAATATTAATTACTACATATAGAGCTAATCTAATTCTGAGTCGTTTGCATCCACAGATTGCCAGCGACCTTAATAATTCATCGCTCTATCTAGTCAGGGTCTGAGGGACACCACGCTTTACATATCGGCCACTGCAACATCAGCCCCCCTAGCCAAGTTTACATTTGACAATCGTGATCGCTAATAGAAAGGAAAAAAATGTATTGGAATGACACTTCTATTCGATGAGTCACGTGTGACTTGGCGATTAGAAGTGTCATTCCAATACATTTTTTTCGATTCTATTAATAATAACAATTGTCGAATGTCAACTTAGCTAGGGGCAGGAGAAGTTTTTTTTATCTATATCGATGATTCTACTGCTCCTAATTTAGTTTAGTTGATCTAACTGACGATCATTAACTAATCTTTAACTGTACAGTATATTGACTGGAAAGCAATCAATCTTCAGGCTGTACCGAATTAAATGGCAGTCACTGGACCGAAACAGTTTTTATTGTTTCCCTTTAAATCCCCTCCTTCGCACAGTTTATCTTAATTTACAGTTTCGTGTTTATAAGAGTTAGTCGCGGGGTTAATTCATAAACCTCACATGTAATGTTACTTACAATTCTATGGAAGTTCAAATTGCAAATGTAACACAAACTACTTGGCAGTTTATGCAACAACTTACTTTAAACCAGTTGTATTCTTAACTTTTTTTTGTCGCGGCACACTATTAAATGATTTCAAAATTTGGTGGCACACAAAGTAAAAGATAATTTTAAAAGTATATATAATTAGTATATACAATATGTACTATAAAAACAACAGTGCGTTTATTAAGGGATTAATTACAAGTTAATTATGAGAATACTTTTAATGAGAAATTTGTGCTTGATGTTTTTTGATAATTTAATTTACATTTAGTCATAAAAATGACAATGCCACTAAAGCATATTATTATTATAATTTTTACTATTATAATTATTATTAGCATAATTTTTACTATATATATTTCTAAAATTTGACGCCACACTAAGAATTTGGCGGCACACAAAAGTGCCGCAGCACAATGGTTGAGAATCACTGCTCTACACACTACACTAAACACCATATCTCGCTATGAATCCTATTCATCCAAAGGTCGTCTGGAAGAGATCACACATTGTGATAAGAATACCCAATGTACACTTTCTATGTCTTGCTTATTATGTTCCCAAAATAACCGTGCCCCGGTTTGGATCATATGGCGTGAACTGATCATTTATATGGCCATGTTTTACTTTAGAGGAGTGTATTAACATGAAAATATAATATATAAATAATATTTGACGACTGATTGGCACAGCGGGCAGAGGCCCTGCTTTCTGTGCCAATGAGTCCCGGGTTCGAACCTGGTAGGAACAAACTTTGTATGATGAGCACAAAGGTTTGTATCCGAGTCATGGACGTATTTATCTATTTATGTATATTATCATATTTATTTGTATAAATATGTAATGNATGGCGGCGTCGTGGTTCGCCATCCGATACGTCTCGTTTCCCGCGGGGGCGAAACGTGGGCTGCGGCTATCTATCTTGCTTGTAGCAAGTGGAAAGAAGTGATCTCTGCCTACCCCAATTCTTCGGTAGTATAGTGGTCAGTATACCCGCCTGAAACGCGGGAGACCGGGGTTCGATTCCTCGCCGGAGAGCCAGGGAAAAAGGCGTGAGTGTGTGTATGTATGTATGTATGTAAATATGTATATCGTTGTCTTGTACCCAAGATACAATGAATCCTAGTTTGAGACTAGATCAATGTATGTGAAAAAAAAGTCCAGAATATTATTATTATTAATCAACAATTGGGATGTTTTGTAAATATTCCCTTTACAATTTTGTCATATCCTATTCGCTTGAGGTGACCTAGGCTTTTGTATTTTTATGGTAGGAGACATTTACAATAAACTTCATAATCGAATAGTATGCGAAATTTTCACAGTAATTATGTCGCTATTGTACTCTCAACTAAATCTTAGTAACATCAATGGAGCCCAACGATGTTATAAACATACATACGTGCATAAATTGTTATCGGGGAACGGTGCGCGGTCGTTCGAAATCGCACACAATTTAACTCGACATAAGTAACTTTGGTGTACACGCTCTCTCACATTATAACGGTAAGCTCGGTGTTAATTGAACAGGGTGGAAAATTATACGAACTTTCACGCTAACGCTGACGCCAACCGACATTTTGTGAGACGGAGCGTCCCCCGCTCGAGGATGGTCAATATTAGCGGAGCCGACAGTTATCAATGTTTATTGATGCTTAAAATTGGGTCGCTATCGATAATGACTGCCGTACAATAGATTAACAATGTTATTTGTGCAACTAATGTTTACGTTGAAATATTATAATACCATTAGGTCAGGGAATACTTAGTCTTTTAGCCTGTCCGGCAAATAGACTTAAGTATACGGGTAAGCGACCCCGGCCCCCCGAACTACTACTGTACCTTTCTACTCCTTCCGAGATAGTAGTATCCTATAGCCTATAATCCTATTCCAAAATTCCATATTCCTTGCTCAATACACCTTTCCTACCTCATTTTTTTTTTTCTTTACTCTCCATTAAGCCGTGAGAACACAATGAGGAACTTTAACATTTTTAACTNAGATAGTAGTATCCTATAGCCTATAATCCTATTCCAAAATTCCATATTCCTTGCTCAATACACCTTTCCTATTTCTTTTTCTTTACTCTCCATTAAGCCGTGAGAACACAATGAGGAACTTTAACATTTTTAACC
>WUAW01015155.1:1721-14453 GCA_017165845.1 Thaumetopoea pityocampa | reverse complement strand
TCTCTCTCTCTGTAAATGTAGTCACATGTTCTATCGCTTCCATTAATGATAACATTAAAAGTTGAGGATTACGTCTTAAGTAAAACTTAATTTCAATATTATAATGTGTTAAAAATCTAGGCGTGCTCTTGGATTGTAATTAGTCTTGGAATAAACATATGACGGAAGTGAACGCGAAGCTGTTTTATTCATTTCAATCCCTCAAACGACTCCAATTTTTTTTTCCTATCAGACTAAGATAGTATTTGCTCAATTTCTTCTGATTCCACTTCTAGACTATGCTGAAATATGTTTTCTTGATGCTACTGATAAACTTCTTAATAAACTCAAGCGTTTGCAGAATGTATGTATTCGTTTCATTTGTCTCATCATGTAGTCTCCGAATGTACGACCATGTGTCAGAGTTTCGGAAACGTTTGAAGTGGATGCCTGTTTGGGAGCGTCAAGATGCCCATGTTCTCTTTTCTTTATTCTATTCTTTACAAGCTATATGATGAAATAATATTCACCAACCCATCTCCAAAAATGTTTTGAGTATCTTACCCTCAGGGAAACCCTGTCGCAGAAAGTTTTTTCTTTCTTTTACGTATTCCGCACCATAAATCCAGTCGTTACAGTTACTATTCCCTGTACGTGTGGTACACCTATGGAACTCGCTTCCTCATTCTATTCGGAACAGCTCTTCTTTATTTTCAGAAAAGAGATAAGGACTTTCTCTTTTGTATAATATCCTCTTCATTCCTTCTACTCCTCTTTACCTAAAAGAACGTTTTCTCTTCTTATGTGAAACGCATTCGAGGGTCTTGAGATCATCGGGGAACCGTGGAGTAGTATGTACAGACGTTGTTTTATTTTGTGCTGGTGTTGCGAGCGATGATGCTAATTTTATTTCGTGGTGTCAATTTACAGTATGTTCTTAGTATATTATTATTCATCGACGTATTAATTAACCTCTGAATGTTAGTTTAATTAACAAAAAAAATAAAATAAACGCAAAAAATACACAATAACGGTAATTAATATGTTTTTACTAAAAAACTTTCCTCCAAATTAATAAGTGACTATCTCAAGCCGCAATTCGAATAACGCATCGACTAAATTACATGAAATTCTGCTTCTTAATATCGAATCGCGTGATAACTGAGCTATCATAACTCAGTTTGGCACTAATTCAGTGTTGCCAGAACAAGCGAAAGCAGTAGTTCTTAAAACATTTGTTCATAACTTTCTTGACAGATTGTAGTATTGTATTCTCCGAGAGTTTATGTTCCTTGATTGTATTAAACGAAGATGACTCTAGACATAATAACGAATGATTACATAGTACCTGTATTAGTAAGCTGTGCTATTTATAATCTCCCATTGCTATATAGTTTTTATTATCTATAGATATATAAAACTCATTTTGTTTCTATATTTGTCGTCTGTGATGTGATTAGCAAATTATTGGCGGCGTTTGCGATTTTATGATTATAAACTATTAGAAAATATTGGATTGCAAATAAAACACAAAACTGTTGTATATAAAATGGCCAAACACAATAAAACTCTACATATACTAGCATCCAAACTCGGGCTCCTTGCGGAAGATAAAGTTTTAAGGTTTGTAAATATACAATAGTTTCAATGTTAATGATGTTTAGTATTATTTCTCATTGTATTTTTAGTGAAATCCAATTTACCTTTGCAGTAAAGCAGATGAATTTCAGCGTTTATTACAAACGAAATGGACAGCAGGCAGCAATATTAGTGACACAAGTAAAGTCGTTGTATGCCTAGATCTGGCTGCAATGGCGCTTGGAGCTGAACTGGATACTGTGAGTACACAACTATATATTCACTACTATAAACCCACATGAGATCGAGACATTGTTGTTCTTAAATAAATAAATAGACTATAAATATTCTTGAAGAAGGAAAAGTTCGTGATTAAATCTTATATTCAATCAAAATCTACTGCAATCTCCAAGACACCTATCAAGCGTGGAGATTATGCCAAATCTGCCTTTTTTTAAGGAGGCCTATGTCCAGCAGTGGGTTCCATGGGCTGATGATGAAATTTGCATGCCTGTACACCTGCATTGGCTAGTATGGTAGATTATGGTATAATCCAGAGTGAATTATGGGATCCTGATGAGGAGCAGCCCATGCCCCATTGGTGGGCACAAAGATGGATGTAAACTCATAGTTAATGATTATAAATAGCTTATAGTACATTCTTGGGACCATAGATTTGTTCTTTATAACCATAATTATACTGATAACAAATTGCATGGAAAGTTTTATTGAAAAGTAGTTGGGCCTGATGTTTTCATTGAACTAGGTGTTGAAAGTGGGTAGGTGATAAGGAAGTAGCCCTATTAACAGATAATTATATTATATCTCCACTAGACTCATTGCTAATGACTGATCATTAATGGCAATTAGCATATTAGGATGAAATAAATATACTGAAGAAACACACTTCCAATTGGAAGAGAGAGTAAAGTAAAAGTAGCTTTGAACAAATAAACAAATAGCATGTATATAAAAGTATATTGGTGGTCTAGTTGTGTTAAATCTGACTTGCTATCAAAAGGTTGTGGGTTTGATCCCGGTCCCATACCACTAAGTTATTTCCAATTTATGTACAGTTTACAGTATAGACACCAATGTACTCAACAGAGAAAAAAACTGCATGAGCAAATGTGCATGCTGCATGGGTGTGTGAAGTCTAGCAACCCACACTAGACCACCTTGGAGAGCATCTATTAATCACCTGAGATTCGAAAGGGAGGAGGGGGTTTGGACAAAATCACGAAATGCCACAAAGGGGGAGGGGAGTGGTGTAGTGAAATATCATGTGTGTTTATTTTCTTCGTTGAGCGCATGATTTCTAAACCGAAATATGGCATGTGATTTAAAAATACTATGTACCTAAAATACATGTGATTTTGGGTAGGGAAGGAGAAGGGGTTTAGTCTAAAACCTCACCACGTATCGCCAGGGGGATGGGTGTTAAAAAGTTACTAAAAACATCATGTGATTAATGGACACCCCCTTAGTAGATTATGGCCTAATTTCCCTCCTGATGAGGGGAGGTCAGTGCCCCTGTAGTGGGGATGAATATGGACTGGGGATGAATGAATGTAGCACCCTTAATGTAAGAAAAGGTATTTAAAGATATATGATTGTGTGTGAGGTGTAAAAGGTGCTTTAGTACCATTGGCAAAGGGTGAAAATTCAAAAAAGAAGTCTTTGAAAGATATAAGATTATATTCACCATACTCACACTTATTGGTGCCGATTCTGTTGTACAGAACTAAACTAAATTTGGTCCCTCTCTATCTTTTTATAATGTCAAACGCCAAAACGAGATAGCAAATATTTATAGTGCGTACCGATCAACGTTTCTGTCAAACGGTTCAATTAAATGTTGCGTTTTTGCGTATCTTTAGTCCGGGTGTTCTGAAATCGCGCCTAAATCTAATAATTTTGACGTTCCTAAACGAAACTGACAGCACCAAAATTGTAGCTATCTCGTTTTAGCGTTTGACATTAGAAAAAGATAGGGAGGGACTAAATTTAGTTAGTTCTGTTACAACAGAATCAGCACCATTGTCTACTAAATTGACTTACTAAATTTTACAAAATTTACTTATAATCCTTTGAATACTAGAAAACATGACATTCAAAACCATTCATAACCCATTTGCATCCAAGCGCGGAATATTCTGCGAGCCGCGACTGTCTACTATCACCAAACGTGGAATATTCCGCGAGCCGAGACTGGCTGTGCGGTGTGCGACCCGACCGAGTGCGGAATAATCTGCGAACATTCGATAGTTTTTTATTACCACCTGCTAAATATTAAAACGCGATGTTTGTGATGTAACATTGTGTATTTACACGGTGCAGTTGTAATGAACCCCGCGAACAATTTAGATGTTTTTTATTGCATACGAGACCGCCCGCGCGCGGTGACACGAGCCAGGTCAGTTGAAAGCCGCTGATGTTTCAGCGCGGCAGTTTAAATAGAGTCATGGTGCTAATGGGTTATATTATAAATGTGGATGTTTGTTTGTTTGTTACGCTTATACGCCTTAATTATAGTCTCCCCGCCCACATGAAATACCGTTGTGAGTGTATATTATAATCATTCTTTTAATTTTCTAGAAATCAGCAGTTAAGTACTCAGGATTGAAGCCCTCCACATATGCAAACAACAGGAAGATAGTTGAGAACCTTCTGGAATTAAACAGTGATAAGCTCTCAACATCCACATTATGTCTCTCACTGCAGTGCAGTGAGGTGCAGGCGTTGGCCGATCAAATCCTCAAGGAGTACCAGAGGACTGCTAAAATGGTAACTGATTGTTACATTGGTACTGATTTTGTTGTAACAGAACTTAACTAAATTTATTCCCTCCCTATCTTTTTCTAATGTCGAACGCCAAAACGAGATAGCTACAATTTTAGTGTTGTCAGTTTCGTTTACACACGTCAATATTAAAAGATTTAGACGCGATCTCGAAATATACGGACTAAAGATACGCAAAAACGCAACATTTTTATGAACCGTTTGACAGAAATGTAGGTTGATACTCGTTATAAATGTTTGCTATCTCGCTTTAGTCTTTGACATTAGGAAAAGATAGGGAGGGGCTAAATTTATTTAAGTTCTGTTACAACAGAATCATCACCATTGTTAAATTGTGTTAAATTTTAGGTCAGGGAATACTGTCTTTTAGCCTGTCCGGCAAATAGATTTAAGTATACGGGTAAGCGACTCTGGCCTCTCGAACTACTTCTATCTCTCCCTACTCTTTCTGTGAGAGTAGTATCCTATAGTGTTATTCCCGAATTCCATATACCGTACTCAATACGCCTTTCCTACCTCAACCTCTCCCCTTTTCTTCCTTTTCGTGGGAACGCAATGAGGAACTTTAACACTTTTGAACCTTATAAAAATGGCGGCGTCGTTGTTCGCCATTTGACATATCTCGTCGTCAGCAGGGGCGAAACTTCACACAGGAGACCGGGGTTCGATTCCCCGTTGGAAAGCCAAGGAAAAAGGCGTGATTATTATATAAGTATTATTATTCTCATTTCAGGAAGTGGACTTCAACCTTCCCCAATATGTCTGTATGGCGGTGTTTCACGCATGTCGGCAAGTATCTGATCTTCTATTTTTTATTTAAGTGGAAAAATGGAATGTCTTTATGTCATTAAAATACCAGTGCCAACCATATTTTTTATCTCACGCTGCTTTTACTAGATGCAGCCGTTCCAATGTGACTATGAAAAATACAACCCCAATAATCAAAATATAAATTTGCAATATAATTTTGTATCAGTCGATTTAATCTATACATGTATTATAATTGCTTCTCCTGACTGTCTGATTCATCAACGCAGAGCCTACACCGCTGTGACTACAAACTTGAAATTTTGACAGTTGATGCCTTTTATGTTGTAAGCATCCACTAAGAAAGGATTTTAGGAAATTTCACCCCTAAGGGGGTAAAATAAGGGATGAACGGTTGTATGGAAATCCGTCACTTTCAAAGAAGAACGAAATTGCACATACCTGCTTCTGGCTAGAAATAAATGTACACGTATATCAGCGTTTTTCAAAACTTCACCCCTAAGGGGTGAATTAGGGGTTGTAAGTTTATATGGGAAGTTCGTCAGGTAAAAGGTAAAAGCAAGAAATTTCATGTACTTTTTTCTGGTTAGAAATAAATGTACCCGCATATCGGTGTTTTTCAAAATTTCACCCCTAAGGGCACCCCCTTAGGGATTAATTACCAATTAGCTCAGTAATTTTAACCCCCAAATAGGAATACCGCAAACGTCGTTTACAAATAGATATTACGGTAATTAAAAGTAAAAATTGGAAAAATTAAAAGCGCGAGCGAAGCCGCAGGGTTCAGCTAGTTTCTTAATATAATAATGTGCATGTGTCGACATAATAATAGCGTCACTGAATCTCATACTTTATATGCTTACTAGCTTTTGCGCGCTGCTCCGCCCGCATCAATGTCGTTTTTCCACTACATGCCAAATCCCGAAACAATCATAAATTTTTATAAAAATCCTTCGAACCACTTTTACTTGAGCTCTCGTACTTTAATGGCGGCTAGTAAAACAGGGATCAACTGTATCTTCAATTCTACTTGACTGATATTGATGAAACATTCCGCAGTATTTAAGTTGGAATAGTACCTTTAAGACTTTAATAGTTTGACCTAAATCTAGCAGCTGATTTTCGCATGAAGCTCGAACAAACAAACAAATATCGACGGATTTTTTTTAATATCTTTGATTTATAAAATTTAACATTTAACAATTTTATAATAATATAGATTTTAATAAGTGGACTTTTTTAAAAGCATTTTATTTAAACGCTCACTACCAATTGTAGTATTGAGATATTAAACATTATGTATGACTTGGTTACAGATTAAACAAAGTAAAGATATCAAAGAGTAAGATAATGGCGAAATCCAGATTGAAACCAACGCAGTGGACAAAATTGGACTCGGATTGGACAAAATTTGTCGATGCTAACTTCACAGCCACAAAGATGAAGAGAGGAAAGACCAAGAACACTGTTGAAAATCGTATGTACATTATCAATAATAATTCATGCGATTGCCTGAGTTATTTATTTATTTATTTATTAATAAGGAAACATACAGCCTTAAAAATACGTATGCTATAAACAATAATAAATGATACATTAGCCAGAACAGTTTCCAACGATAGTTTCAACAGGTTCCAGAGTTATATCCAACTAGTTGAAGGTCGCGGGTTCGATACACATCCTGTATCACTGGGTTATTTCAATCTCAGTTACAGTCTAGACCAGAGGTTCTCAGACTTTTTCTCATAGACCACCTTCAAAATTTAGCGGGTTCCAATGGACCCCCTGCGGCTACATTTCTACCATATTCCCAGAACTCGACAAAAAATGTGAAGATTAGATCTAACTATGGAAATTTGCGTACGCCAACGTAGACCCCCGTCGAGTCTCCCATGGACGCCTGTGGGTCCACCTGGACCACTTTGGGAACTAAGGGTCTATTATGATTGAATAATAGAATAACGATGCTGCCAATTATCCTGGCACATCCCCTAACAGGTTTTCATAGCATCCATGGGAAGAGGACTATCGTACACAACTTATGTAACTCTCATAGTTTATTTTGATTACAAACATTTTTTTTTTCTAGATAATAATGAGGAAATGATGGACATAGACTGTAATAAAACTGATCCATTACAACAAGATGTCGTAGAGCCGTACGAGGACTGGAAAAGGCGAATGCTGGAGACGGCATACAAGGAATTGAAAGAGCTAGAGAAATTGGAGAAACGTAAAAGTGTGACTCCAAGAAAATCACCGAGGAAATTAATTCAGAAATTCTCACCTTACAAAAGTCCTACCAAGACTCCTTTAAGGACTCCTAGCAAGACCCCTAACAAGACTAACGGTGTGAGATTGTTATTCCTATAGATGTGTCAAAGTGCAGTAAAATTTTATTTGATATGATGTAATTTTAATTAATAATATTTTTCACAGCATCCATGCGAAGAGAGGGGGTGACGCTATATTATGCCGGCGCCACACAGCACATCCCTTTAATTTGAATTTAGAACATCATCCCCGTAAGCCCCCCTCCTTAATTCATGCTATCGATCAGTGTTGAGATATGAACTGAGATACATTGTTTTACATGCCTTCGTAAACGCAGAGAAGCCATGGTAATGTTAGCGTACCAGCTGGGGAATGAACCCGAGACATTTCGGATTTGAGACGAAATTTTATCCACCACGCTACCGAGACTCGTTAATTTGATAAGGTTATATCAGTCTAATGATATATCTATAAGTATGTTACCGTAGTGTTTGAGGAAATCTGATCACTGAGAATGGAGATAGAATATGAATCATTATCATCACATAGCGAAGCCGCAGGTTTCAGGTAGTTCTATATAAACACTGAACATCCCCACTTTTTCACATGATAAGTACAGCTCCCCTAGCCATGTTGACTTTCTACAGTCGTTAACGCTAACAGAAATGAAAAAAAAAATGTATGGAATTTGACATTTCTAATCGCCAAGTCATCGTGACTTATCGATTAGAAATGTCACTCCATTACATCTTCTTCTTTTCTATTATTCTTAACGATTGTAGAAAGTCAACTTGGCTTGGGGGGCAGAACCCAGTTCGATAAGGCTTTCGAGACTTGTACAGTGCGATTCAAATAAAAATAGGAACGTCAATGACCTCTATCTGTCAAATGTAACTTGAAAAGTACGCTTTGCAAAGAATACTTTATTTAAAAAGTCTTACATCAAATTTAAATAAAAACGTTAAATAATAATAAATTAGCCAAATATAGTATTTAATTATTTAAAGTCATTATTAGTTTGAATTGATAGCTATGTCGTCACAATATAGCGCAAAGTCGATCCTATTCTCATTTGAATCGCATTGTACATGTGCAAGACTGGATATGTAAGAACAACAACAATACTAAAATCTGATTTATTGGTGTATTTCTCGATTCGTAGACAAGTATACTACAGCGCCATCTATTGTCTTAGGATTAGTATAAACATTTTTTTTAATGGGCGGGAATACTGCTGTTTCGAGGTCCTGGATAGGAGTTTTAGCAGCAACTCCAATAAAGTATCACTTGAAGTTTTATTTTAACTTTATTGTGATATTTAATATATAAATTTGGTGTTATTTTGTGTATTCATCGTCAATAATCGTGAACAATATTTAAACATTGGAATAAAACTATGACTAACATAGCAAAGTGACCGTATTTTTTCAAGACAATAAGCCTGCGAATACTCTAGCCCACTTAAGCTGGCAATCTTTTGTTTAACGTCAAAACTCCCAAGAAACAATATAATGTTATACATCAGCATTTTATTGTAAAAATTACGAAGGTATGTATTAAAACGATGACTTGGCTTAAATGTCTCTGATACCAGGCCATACAATACATTAAAAATGGGCCTGGATACGTCGGTCGTTTGGGGATTGTAGTGGTACCCACTAAAAGCACTTGATGTTCCTCTAACTACTACTGTCCTACAACATAGGCATTGCTCAACCATCATGACAGTCGTACTAACAATCTATCTATACTATTATAAAATTGTTGAATGTCAAATTATCAAAAGTCAAAGATATTTAAAAACAAACTATTCAGATCGACTCTAATTAAGGGCTTCTGAAACCAAATCCATCGATGTTTGTTTATTTGTTCGAGCTTCACGCAAAAACTAGCTGGTAGATTTTTGTTAAACTATTACAGTCTTACAGGTACTAATCCGATTTAAATACTGCTACATGTTTCATAAAAATCGGTCCAGTAGAATTGAAGATACAGCTTAATCCCTGTTTTAGTAGCCGCCGTTAAGGTACCAGAGGTCAAGTAAAAGTGGTTCTTAGAATTTTTATATAAATCAATGATTATATCGGGATTTCCCATGCAGCGGAAAACCGACATTCACGTGGGCGGAGCCGCGGGCAAAAGCTAGTACTATTGTAAAATTGTTAAATGTCGAATTTTCAAAAATCAAAAATATTTAAAAACAAACTACTCAGATCGACTAATTAAGGACTTTTGAAACCAAATCGTCGTTTGCTTCTTTGTTTGTTTGTTTGTTTGTTTGTTCGGGCTTTACGCAGAAACCAGCGGGTAGATTTTGGTCAAATGGTTACAGTTTTAAAGGTACTATTCGGACTTAAACAATGCAGCATGTTTCGTCAAAAACGGTCCAATAGATTTAAAGATACAGCTTGATCCTTGTTTTAGTAGCCTCTGTTAAGGTACGAGAGCTCAAGTAAAACTGGGTCTTAGGTTTTTTTAATATAAATCTATGTTTGTTTCGGTATTTCTCATGTAGCAGAAAACGGATATTCACGCGGGCGGAGCCGCGGGCAAACTGATTATGTCGGGATTTCCCATGTAGCGGAAAACGGACATTCACGTGAGCGGAGCCGCCGGTAAAAGCTAGTAATACATAATAACATAAGCCGTGACGAAGTCGGACAGTACATAAAGTCACGGGTGACTTGGCGATTAGAAATGTCATTCTAATACATTTCTTCGTTTCTATTAGCATTAACGATTGTAGAAAATCATCTTGGTTTGGGGAGCTGGGCAGTATAAATATTATATTTAGAAAAAAAAATAGCATTTTTTTATAAGAATATATCATGTAAAAATTACATTTCGGGTCGTATGGGTAACACTGCGAGGTAAATAGTAAAGAAAATGTATTTTCTGAGAAATATAGATCGAAAATGATTTTTTTTTGGACAGTTACACAACAAAAATCTATACAGCCATGCCAATGATGGCGTTTTTCAGAGTTCTATTATTTCTAACCTACGTTTATTGTGAGAATAATATCGATCGCGTGATGTTAAATCAGCGAATCAATACCACCGATGATGTTGTTACCTTCGATGATACCAGTCGACCATCGCTCGCCTACCCAAACTCACTCGGATTTCTGTTCATATTTGCCACTTTACTGATCGGTGTGGTAGTTCGAACAATCATGCTTTGGATCGGAATGTGTATACCTTACAGAGTCGTAATGTTTACAATCGGTGGCTTAGCCGGATTCTGCTCAAGCCGTTTCCCCTCTTTCAAACCTATCGTTCAAATCTGTCATGTCGATGTGGATCTATTGTTGATCACGTTCCTGCCAATACTTATATTCAGAACGGCATATAGCGTCGACGCCCATTCATTTTGGAGAAGTTTCCCTCAAATCATATTAGTTGGTGTACCGGGAGCATTGTTAACTGCTTTCATGGCTGCATTTATGGCGTACTATTTGATAGAGACCTCCTGGAATTTCAGTACGGCTCTTCTGTTTGGTGTAATTTGCTCACCCATCTATCCTCTAGAGGTAGTGAAACAATTGAAAGTTATGACAAAGGGAAAATATATAAGCGTATTGTTGTTAGGTGAAGGGCTTTTGGGAGATGTCACAGTTATGATCGAATTCACAGTGCTGTTCGGATATTTAGCTATGGCTTTAACCGAGTCTTCTCAGATAGCGTTGCTTTTGGTAAGATACGCTTGTGGTGGATTACTACTGGGCATAGTTATGGGAAAAATAACCGGTACACTGTTATCGATAACTTATTACGATGTGTTGTGCGCTGTAACTGTTACTATTGCCGGTGTATATTTGACGTATTACATTGGTGAGAAATTTTTATACGTGTCGGGGTTATTGGGAACGGTTATAACGGGTGTGTTGGTGAGCAATAAAAAATCTACACTGGCGGGGGATGTCGAGCAAGTGATCTCAAATTTCTGGACGATACTGGCGCACGCGGCGAATAGTTTGGTGTTCACGATGATCGGAGTGGTGATTTTCGAGAAGGTCAGTTACGTTATCAGCGTAAGACAAGTAACGCTGATATTTGTAACTTATACTACCGTTTATTGTTCGAGGTAAGAACATCTTTAAGTCCAAAGGTTAGTAATTATAACTCTGTAAGTTATCATCGCTGTGGCTCAGTAAGTTTGTAATTCACCATCACGCTAAGTACGCCATGCTTCACAGGTGCCATCTGTGGTAACCGTGGCGACCTCTTCATTACATAGTACAGCGCGTTCTCAACAGATGGCGCTACTTTTGAATAACGATATTGTTATAGAAGGCTGAATCGCGGTGATGAAGTTTGATAGCGATTTGCGTATATTCAACGTTCCGATAGCAGCCATCGGCTCGGTGGCAGGCCTCACCAGACATAACACATACGATATAAAAATAGCGTCACTCCATATCTTCCCGTGGAAGCTGTAAGTATCAGCTAAGGAATGTACCAGGATAATGGGCAGCGGTGTTATACTGTTCTTCAATCAGAATCTACTGCGATCTTCAAGACGTTTGCCAAGAGTGGAAATTATGGCAAATCCCTTGTTTTTATGTCCAGCTTCAGACTCATGTCAGACTTACACAGGCTGATGAATATGATGACGGCTTAATAATGATGTAATAGTTTGACATCCGATATATTGACTTCTTAAGTATCATAAAAATGCTTTGTTCTAAATATTGTTCAAATATTAACCTGCGGGTGCAAATATTGGCCTGTTTCAATTGGTGCTTTCTCGTAGACCATTTATTATTACGTTTAGTTTTTTCATATCTTATAGACCTTTTTTTTAATCAGGGAGAAAAGCCTGCCGCATACCTCAGAAAGGCTATGTGGGGCTCGCACCCACTAAAACCCCCCGAGTGATCTTCTCTAGTCCATATTCCCGAAGCCATTTGATCACGTGAGCATTCTGCCACAGCTTCGGTGGATATCTTGTAGATTTGACAAATTACAGATAAGTTCTTTTTATTTTATTTTATGGCCTAGTGGCTAAGACCTTTAAGAAAAATCATCATTTTAATAATTATTTTCATCAATTTAACAATAAAATGCTGATGTAAATTATTTTATTGCTTTTTGGGAGTTTTGACGTTAATCCGAAGACATACTGACTGAACAAGCATATCCGCATGCTTATTGCCTGGAAACAATACGGTCATTTTGCTGTATTAGTTTTATTCCAATATTTCAATATTGTTCACGATCATTGATGATTAATACATAAACCGACACTACATTTATATATTAAACATCACAATAAACTAATAAAAATAATAGGTCTTTACCTATGAAGTTGCCTTTTTACAATACTGGT
>WUAW01015153.1:1733-22277 GCA_017165845.1 Thaumetopoea pityocampa | reverse complement strand
GTAGACCCCCGTCGAGTCTCCCGTGGACCCCTGGGGGTCCACCTGGACCACTTTGGGAACTAAGGATATATATATTTCATTTGCCTATATATATGGATATATATATAGGCAAATGAAAATAAATGATGGTAGTGGCCACTGCCATCCATAGATATTTATAGAATATTCCAGATAGATTAATATATCTACCGTTGCATTCCTGATGTAGAAGCATACTCCTGAGGATTCAATTGTTTTGTCTCTAATGTCTGTGGTAGCTCAAAGCATTGCTGTTTGTCGGTATATTGAAGGTACGGCCATAGAAAATATCTTTCTGAATAATTTGACTCGAAATCTATTAAATCTATTAACATTTAAAATAATACAATATTTAATAACAAATTAAACAATAATTATATGGTAGATATTAACATAAAACGATAAGTAATACACCTTATTACTTTAGATATTTAATAAAGAAAAAAGTTGAATACTTTTTTCTTACAAGCCAGTGTTGTGTGAACGGGATCGTTGAGGCGGCAATGTTTTTGTGCCATTACAAAATGGCGCCCTGTTACCTGTCATACGATATTAGATGGATAGAAAGTGTTTGTGTATTAAATTTAGGGTACTGTGATGAAATTAAAAACTTAAGTTTTTGAAGTTAAACTTTTTGACGCCTAATAATAAAAAAAAATGATGATAAGAGTGAATATTTAATGTGAAAACTTATGGTTGAGTGTTCTTTAAGCTTATTTAGATTCAGATTAGATATATTAGCAAGTACTCAGCGTCTCAATTTAAATTGTATGAATGAATTGTAATGGATTTTTAGTACACCAACCCTATTTTATATTATTTTATTCGAATATTTTTTTACAGACATTTATATTCTTATTTATACAACACTAGCTATTGCTTATGGCTTCGCCCGCGTATATTTTTTTATAAACTCGGCACCGGGAGTGTGCAGCGACGTCAAATATTGCCCAAAATTTCATCGCAATTGATTGAATGGTATAGGTATAAAACACAAACAAACGAATTCATTTTGCGTTTTAATTTTATGCTTTAATCCAATAAAAGGAGAGTTTCTCTGTATTGAAATTGTTGTTTGACAAAGCACTCACGTATCGAAGCTTCCTCACTATAGTCAAAAAGTTCCATTTGTTTTAAAAGACTGGCCTCCAAATATATCAGGTGAAGGAAGCGACAGTTCTGATGTGTATTCTGATGTAGCTCAGCTTAACCTACGGTTGAACTTTGATATGGATAACTGGAAAGTACACTACATTTTGAATACATCACAGATTGAAGATATCGCCATGCAGGACATACTCGTGTTCCGTAGTTCGCAATGGACAGACATACAGACACAACGCGTGAATGGCGCACAGTAGGGAGCGCGTGGACAGATGTAAACCCGTGAAGAGAATGAATGTTTTTACTGATGTACAGTCAGCTTGGAATATTTACTATTGGCCTGAAAATTCTGATTGTGATCTTCTATTTCATTCTTCTAGGCATGAATTCACCGAAATTACAACAATTGCCACTTAACAATTAACATTGTAAAGGCTTAACCATTTTTAAGCGGCTGATTCGAATACAATGAGTCTTTTTTGATCTTCAACATGGTCTTTTTGTTAATATTTAGTAGTAGAGCGTTGAGAGAATTGTGCGAGGGCTATAATAATTATAATTTTATCATTGCGTTATTTTAATGCAGCAAACGACATCACTTTTAAGTTTTCTCAATCCTCGCAAGTTACTTAACAAGGGAAGAAAAGCATTTATTCGGACAAGCATACCGAATAGAATTAACAAAAGAGAAAGCAAAAAAAAAGTAGACAGAGCAGATTGGTTTATAATTGCAATATCCTAATTATTAGGAAACTCGTTGGAGGAAAACGCAAAAAGAAGTTATAGTTACGCCGCTCTTGTAAGCCGAATGGCGAACATTCTGACTAGAAAATAGAACCAAGTTACATAATTATTAAACCTACTGTACCCGTACAAAATCGAATCAGTTATCGGCGCAGGCGCATTCATAACTTATCGTTTAACATGACACAAACATTGTACCGGTGAACGCTCGTCGAACGTTTTTTATAGTTTTTTTTTCTTCTTTTTACAATAGTCAAAGGAGAATTGGAACCTCTTACCATAGGATCTATATCTCAATAAGTTATAGGTTTGTCACACAACATAACTAGATTACAAGTAAAGTGAACTTTTAATTTTTAAATTCGAAGAATTTTTAGGTCATGGACATATTATACAAATTATTTAGGCAAATTTAACACAGCAGTTTAATAAAAGAGAAACATTGGAAACTAGAATTAGGATCTGAATACTACAACAACACTTGATAAAGTCTAGTTAATACAATGTTTTTTTTAAGCAAATGAGCTTACAGCTTCATAGTTATCACGATCCCGAAGCCCTTCCTGCTGGATGTTGAAGCATTGAGTAGGATTCCGACTATCACCGGGCGGTCCGTTAAAATGTGAAAATGCCTATTATCCTGATTTTATTCACTCCAAGCTCTAGTACCAGTGAATTCTACAGAAAGTCTTATTTCACGTAGAAAAACAATGTTCTGAAAATGTCTTTAAGGAGTAAACATGTCTCGAAATAGCTAAAGATTGTGAGGTCTTACCATTAACATATTAAACCCGTGTTTACAAACGCTATAAAAACCAGACAAAACCGAAACAAAAACTTAATAGCCGTGTTATGGTGACATTCATCGCTTAAGAGGCAACTCTCAAGGAGTTTTTGTGTGCGCCATGTTTATTTTAACCAGCTATTATTGACAACAGGTGGCGCTAATGTCACCGTGCGTTTTGACAATGTTTGTTTTGGCCTTATTCGTTATGTTGCGTTGTCACGTTTGAAAAAAAAAAATAACAAATTTTTATAGTTATATCACACAGACGTAGGCATATTCATTTTTTTAAGTTTTGTATATTATAATTGAAATAAATGTTAACGTTTCGGTCTAAATTTGAAAATTTGGTTCCATCGTTAGAAAATATCTAGGTAAATATTATAGTCATTGAAATTCTGATATTTCCCGCAATAAAAGCACTTAGACCTGATGTCAGAGGAAAAGCGTTCCATTAAAAATGGGCTTAATAAAACAGTGAATTTGTAATATTACAGCATCTTTCTAGCAAATTAATAGTTCACTCATTCATTTCCTGAGTTATACACAGTGGCGGAAATTAGTGATGGATAAACTAATCTATTTCTGATATTAATATGTCGACTTTATTAAGAATCTGTTCTCATATATATAGATAGTGCGATAAAGATATTAGATATAGACAAAACGCTAATCTTTGTCTACCCAAATCTAACATTTCTCTCTCTATGACTACAGAAACTATTGGGAGATTAGTTTTCCGTGATCTGTTATGACGTTATTTTATAATCATCACCAGTCCGTCAAAGTCCACTGCTGGGCATGGGCGTACTCCTTAAAAAGGAGGGATTGGCCATAATCTCCACGCTTTGCAGATATCTTCTAGATCGATGTAGATTTTGATTGAATAACAATGTGTCGCTGCGGTCCATTATCCTGGTGGATCCCTTAGCTGTTTCTCACGTCACCCAAGAAAAAAGTGAAATTGACACTATTATTATGCCGGCGCCACATAGCAAACAAATATTAATATTGATATTACATGAAAGAGAAAAAACAAAATCTCTCAGTAGGTGCGATTTTTTACAAAAATGAGAGCTACTTAATAAACTTTAGAGTTCATTGTTACTTTGATTTGTTTAGATTGATTCGAAATAATGCTATGTTCACATTAGATAACTTATGTCCCATTTTACAATTTTAGTATATTTGACTTGATAATACAATATAGAAAATAAGGATTAGAAGTATATTGAAAATTTATCACATGTGTCTATGTTGATTTTACTAATCAAAATCTATGATATCATCTGACATATCGCACCAAAATATATTGCCATAGAGTCACCAAGAATATTTAACTAGAAAATAAATTAAATAAAAAATATAGCATGAAGTTCGATACATAAAAACCGAAATGAACGGTTACGGGTGGGGATCATAGATAATGAAATATTCCCGCGCATGCGTGTATGAATGACGTCTCTTAAAAAGTGTTTGACAGCCAAATTATAGGTTGTGGGACGATGCGCCCGTATTTCTTACAGTACTCAAACGGATTTAGGCTAGGAGCCGAAAAGTTTAACACAATATTTTATTGATTGTGTACAACCGACCGACTACAATATTAGAATTCGTCTCATTATATAATAGGTATATTACGAAGTAATCGAACTTCACTTGAGTAACGACCTTTAAATTTTATATTTATTACTGCGCATCCTCGACAGATGGCGCTACTATCGAACTTCGACTTGGAAGTAGAATATTTGAAATATGGCAACTCAGTATAAATAGAACCTCTTGACGTCCATCGTCAGAGAGGTGATAGGTCCTAAAAGATTCAATCACCCCCCCCCCCCCCCAGCCAAGTTGACAATCGTTAACGCTAATAGAAACGAAAAAATGTATTGGAATGACACTTCTATTCGATAAGTCACGTGTGACTTGGTGATTAGAAGTGTCATTTCAATACATTTTTTCCTTTCTATTAGCGATAATGATTGTCGAATGTCAACTTGGCTAGGGGGCTGGTCGGATAAAATCTATTTTTCACTACCACCATTCCTGCCGTATTGATGAATACAAACGTCATCATCATTGTCACTAACACGATTATCACATAACATCCGATTTCGGATTATTTGAATTAATCAGAAGTGCGTAAACTTCTTGAAGTTAAATAAAACGTTCTCACGTTTTTTTTTCTAAAAATGATCCATTATTTTAAGCCTCAAGCAAGATCAGATAAAATATAATTTAGACATTTCATTATATAAAACTATTTTCATAAAATAAATCCTGAAAGGTTTTCTTTGAAGCAAGTGAGTTGTGAAAATTTAAAGGCCTTCTACTGAGAACACTAATAATTTTCAGCCTTATCAATACTAAACTCAGTCGCTAGCTATTCTAAAGCCGTGAGAGATATAAATCTAAAGCAGAATCTTTAGAAATTAATCATATCGAGATATCACATTTTTCATTATTATTTTAGATATACAAATGAATACTATTAAACAGACCATAGTCGAAAATGTAAAATTGAAAATAAATTACAGTGGAAACAAAAATCAATTCTTGTCTGAAAAATATAATTTCTTTTTTAATTTTAGTATACCCAGTGTCACTCTCACAGTTAACGAATCTAACAATACATCTTAAGTTAAAATTCATCGAGCCGTGTAGGCTACAGATCGTGCCAAAAAATATACATACATATATACACTCGAAAAACATAACCCTCCTTCTGCCGCAGTGGGGTAAAAATACGAAACAATGTGAAATCTGTACTTAGTATGTATTTCGTTTGTGAAATCATGTCATCTATACCACGAGGCCCATTCGGTTAGATTCAACAATAGGGATATCACATGCGCGTTAAATTTGGATGTTCGCGCGCTGTTTCAATCAATGAACAATTACTCGCGTGTAATGACCCTATCGGGTGAGATTATTGTTGAGTTGATTTTTTTTCTTTAACCGTTTTAGAATCGCTCGTTATTACGAGCGATTCTGAAACGGTTAAAGAAAAAAAACTCTAACACGTAGAGATACGATTCATATTAGCCTGCACATACAGGGCGAGGTGCCTTGTAGTTTAATATAACAGTTAGACACACAACGCTGTGTGAACTAAATCGCACTTTGTGACGTGGACACCAGAGTCGCTATTTAATTAAATGTCTTCATGGAATGCATCTTTTGGTTATTTTTCTTCAGAACCCTCGATGCGACGGGAAGCAGGCATATCTGCTAGTTAAAAAGGTGTTGCAAACCCTGCGACGAATAGTAGAATACCAGCTGGTTATGTTTAAGTAAATCTTCAAAACAGTATTCCAGTCGGTTGATATTACATGAAAGTGACAAAACAAAATCTTTTATCTCTTTGTACGTGGGATTTTTTAAAATTAACTAGGGCTTAGATGTAACATAAACATTGACGACTGATTAGTATAGGGGCAGTGACTCTGTTTTCTGCTCCAATGAGTCCCGGGTTTGAGACCTGGTAGGGACAATGTGTGATGCAGCACAAATGTTTGTATCCGAGTCATGGACATATTTATATATTTATGTATCGTATTTTATCTATACAAGTATGTATATCGTTGTCTAGTGCCCAAGATACAGCGAATACTAGTTTGGGATTAGATTAATATGTGTGGAAGCGTCCAGAATGTTATATTATATAACAAAATTTGTAGTACATTGACGATTTTGGTTCGGTGGTAGTGACCCGGCTTTGTGCGCCAATTGGTCTTGGGTTCGAATCCTAGTAAGGTAAAACGTTGTGTTATGAGCATAAATGTTTCTACATATCTATACATATATAATATTTATTAGCATATATCTATATAATTAAGTATTGTTTTCACTAGAATTTTTTACAAATATCTAGCCCCGAATTAGGATTTTCCATCTGGGTATTCCTAATTCCTAGATGTGTGTGAAAAAAATGTCCACAATATTATTATTGTTTTGATGTGTTTAGAAAAACGAGCCTCTTAGTAGTTTTCGTAGATCTGTTTGTTTCATAATATACATATTTTATTTGAAATATCTTAGCTCCTGTACTAAGTCCATGAATCGTAAGAAATATGATTTTAACACGACCAAAACGTTTGATTTCCCTTTCTTCGTAGTTATTTTTTTATTGGTAGGGTTAAATGATATGTTCAACTAACATATTTATGTTAATTGATTTAATTATATGTTAATGTTAGAGGAGTTTATAGATAATAAATTAAAAAAAAATAGTACTTTGATTATAAAGATCTGTCGTAAATTTAATAAATAAATTTCACAAAATACCCTTTTAAATTACTAACTATTCTTGAATATTTTTTTTATATACATTGCTCACCGTCTTTTGAGTTTGCCCTGGGAATGTAATAAAATTCCAAATAAATTCATCTGCAGTCCATGTTCTTTTATTTTATTTTTAAAGACAACTCCCGCATTAGGATTAATTCCTGTGTCGCGGGGACTTTACAAACATTCAAGTAACGGGAACACAGAACACCCAGACTCAGAACAACAATTTGTAGAAAACACAAAGTTGTTGTCCCGTGTGAGAATCGAACCCACAACACTCGACAGCACAGTGGACGCTTAAACCACTGCGCCATCCGTGCAGTGCCGTGCTCACTATAGGAATATGGACCTCCGCTAATCAGGAGGGGGATTACCCTATAGACTATCACACTGGCCTAACATGGCTTGGTACTAGCCTAGGACTTCAGATACTCATGCGGGCTTATAGGCTTCTTTACAAAGTTTTCCTTCTCTGTCGAGCACTTTGGAGTACTACAATGTAGACCGTACATGAATGAGAAATAATGTTATGGGGTTGGGATCGAATCCACGACCTTTCGATCATCTAGCACTTATATTTAGTATATAATGTAAGTGCATTGGTGGTGTAGGTGCATTGGTGGTGTAGTGGTTTTAGACACGGCTTACGATCGAAGGGTCGTTGGTTCGAATCCCGGTCCCATACTACTGAGTTATTATTTGCAATTCATGTACGATCTACATTGTAGACACCAATGTACTTAACGGAGAAGGAAAACTTCGTGAGGAAACCTGCATGCTCGCATGGGTGTGTGAAGTCTACCGACCCGCACTAGACCGGCGCGGTAGACTACGGTCTAATCCTCCTCCTGATCAGGGGAGGTCCGTGCCCCTGTAGTGGGGATGACATGGACTGGGGATGATGATGATGATATAGATGCGAAGTATGTTTTGGTTATGTGGCGACCACCGTGATAGCGTCCCTCCATTCCTTCCTATGGTTGCTGTGAGAACCAGCTAAGGGTGTACCAGGATAACAGGCCGCAGTGGTATTCTGTTACTCAATCAAAATCTACTGTTGTGTACTTCTCCAAGACGTCTGTCATGCGTGCAGGTTATGGCATATCCTTCCTTTATATGGGGGAGGCTCATATCCAGCAGTGTAGTTTTATGATGATGTTGATGGTGTTTCGGTCAGGGAATACTTATGGCCATATTCATAAAAATATTTACACATAGTTTAAGCTAATCTGTAGTTTGTCTCTTTCAGTCTTAATAAATTTGTAATGATATAGAAAGAGACAAACCACGTGTTAGCTTAAAACAGGAATAAAAGATTTTATGCCTATATTCTTTTAGCCTGTCCGGCAAATAGACTTAAGTATACGGGTAAGCGACCCCGGCCCCCCGAGCTACTACTGTCTCTTCCTACTCCTTCCGAGATAGTAGTATCCTATATTCTATAGTCCTTTCCCTAAATTACATATTCCCTGGTCAATACACCTTTCCCACCTTATCCTCTTTCCTTTCTTCTCCCCTAAGTCGTGGGAACGCAATGAGGAACATTAACACTTTTGAACCTTATAAAATGGCGGCGTCGTGGTTCGCCACCCAACACGTCTCGTTGACCGCGGGGGCGAAATGTGGGCTGCGAATAGCGACTTTGCTACAACAAAATTAAATGATCATAGCAGGTGGAAAAAAGTGGTTTCTGCCTACCCCAATAGGAAAAAGCCGTGACTATATGTATGTATGAAGTATGTACTATGGTTTCTGCCTACCCTTATGGGATATTGGCGTGAGTGTATGTATGTATGTATGTTGATGGTGTTTTGGTTTAACCAGTATATTTGACCCATAATTCCCATAACTATGCGTTTCCTCGGAACCTACATATTTGACGGTAGATTGAAGGTAAGGTGATTCCGACCGAATTTTAATCTGTCTTATGAATGTTGGTAATTGTTGGAGAATCTATACCAGGGGTCCTCAAACTTTTAGACCACTTGTAATATTTTTCACTTTTGGGTAGACCCCCAAAGCATAGTTAATATGATTTTTTTTGTAAATTTATTAACTTAAAATGTGGTTTTGACAGTTGACATAGACCCCTTGCAGGTTATCGTCGACCCCTGGGGGTCGACGATAACCTGAAATGTTAAATTTTGTAAATTAAAGATATTACCTAAAAAAACTACTCAGATCGACTAATTAAAGGCTTCTGTAACCAAATCCATCGATGTTTGTTTGTTTGTTCGAGCTTCACGCAAATACCAGAGGGTAAATTTTGGTCAAACTATTACAGTCTTAAAGGTACTATTCCGGCTTAAATACTGCGGCATGCTTCATCAAAATCGGTTCAGTAGAATTGAAGATACAGCTTGATCCCTGTTTTAGTAGCGGCTGTTTAGACACGAGAGCTCAAGTAAAAGTGGTTTTAATGCTTTATATATAAATATATGATTGATCGAGATTTTCCATGTAGTGGGAAACCGACATTCACGCGAACCGAGCCGCGGGCAAAAGCTAGTTGGATAAGAGCATTGTCTAAATAGACAATGCTCTTATAATACCACTTTCAAAATTTAGCTGGTTCCATTGGACTTACTGCAACTATATTTCTACCATATTCCCAAAACTCAACAAAAAATGTGAAGATTAGATCTAACTATGGAAATTTGCGTACGCCAACGTAGACCCCCGTCGATTCTCCCATGGACTCCTGGGGGTCCACCTGGACCACTTTGGGAACTAAGGATTTAGGTAAACGAAACGTATTACATGTCATTGTCTATTGACGTTATTCTCCTTTCTCTTTGTTCAAATCTCTGCGAATGCCGGACGCACAATATTGTTCTCACCAAATAAATTTATACATTACATTGAAATCGTATATTTATTTGGCTCATAACCCTTCAACATACATTTCATAACACATTTGGTTTCCACCATTGCACAAATTCTTAGCATAATGTAGCAGAATATATGTGTTATTTATTTTTAAACTTTAGCGTAACGAAATTCTCACTTATGTCGTTTTACGGTGCGATGCTCAGAAATTACTCGAATTCAATATGGCGGCTGTTAAGATTTTTTCAATTAATTTATCGTCGATTAAAAGACTCGGGTATCTTCGTAAATCTTTATTTACTCTTTATTTGTGATAATTATTTTTAATATCTACGAGTATGTATCCCTAGCTTCTGCCTGTGTGAAACTTTAAATTAATATTTAAGTGGAAATATTATCTCACCGGAATGATAAAGTGCCAAGGACAAAAAAGTGATATCGACGGTTAAAAGGTAATAGGGCATATGGCAACATTATGGTCGTAAATGAGTTATGAATGCTATCCTACTTAAAATGATCCCCTTTTTCGAATGCGCTTACTCCCATGGCTCTACAATAACTTTTTCGTCACTTATGCCCAAGTAAAAAACTCTATCAATTGGTTGATCTAAGCAAGATCACACATAAAACAACGTCAAATCAAATAAATAAACGCTTTGCGAATTAATGCGTTTATTTTTCTTGATTCTAGAGCTGTTTCCATTTTCACGATATGACAATAAATAAAAAAGTTATGTCCATTTTTATCCAGTTGCAACCTTTGAACTGCTCTCCTGAACAATTTGGTTTTTGTCGCTTATACCCTATTACCTTTCAACCGTCGATATGTGTTTAATGTTATTTTACGAAGTCTCTAGCATGCCATTTTGTTGTGTGGCGCCGGCATAATAATAACGTCACTCTATATCTCCCGTTGAATGTTGTGAGAACCAACTAAGGGTGCATCCCTATCGCAGGATAATGGGCAACAGCGTTATCCTCTCATTCAGTCAAGAGTCCCATGTCCAACAGTTTCCAATTTTACAGGCCGATGATGATGTCGATTAGGCCGTAGTGTATCACGCTGGCCTGGTGCTGATTGACAGACTTCACACACCCATGCTGACATGCGAATTTCCTCACAAGGTTTTTCTTCTCCGAATACATTCGAGTTTACAATGTAAATCGTACATAAGTTTACAATATCTCAGTGGTACGGGATCGGGATCGAACCCGCAACCTTTTTGATCGCGGGTCGTGCTTACCACCACTCGACCACCATTATAACTTCATGTGTATACTGCACATTAATCATTTCTGTTCTATTCCCCGTAATATTCAAAATACCGTAAAAGTGCTACAGATAATTACGTAAAACAAAGCTAACCCGCAGCCCGCCGACCGCTGGCATCAGATACCGTCAGTATTGTTTCTGGTGGGCGTTGATCGGTAATATATATTTAATTGTAACGCCCAATGCACGCCCACTGGATATTTGGTGCACTTCGCTGAGCATAAAAATGCGGTGGAGTTGCTATTCAATCTCTATAAGAGAGAAAATACAAAAAAAAGATTAAAAAATCAATTAATGTTGATTTTATTCCTGAAATTACGTACCTTGATCAAATCAACAACTTGTTTCATAAAGTCAAGTTCGTATCACCCTTAATCGACGAAAGTGTGTAAAAAGATGTGTGGATGCGGCGATGATCAGGCGAGAGAGGTGTGTCAGGATAGTAGTATGTTGCAAACTGTGGTCTCTGGCTACCTTTGTAGGATACCGGCGTAAGTGTATGTATGTATAAATGTTTATTTCTGATGACACTCAACCACTTGCTTTGCTAGGTTACAATACAATATTCTTTATTGCACAGAAAAACACTTAAGGTGAGAAAAATAAAGAGATTACAAATATGTACAATAGGCGGCCTTATTGCTAAGGTAGTAATCTCTTCCAGGCAACCTTAGGGTAGGAGATTGTAATTTTGACTTGCGGATAAGGGCCTAAAAACTATATACCTACATACTAATATAATACCATACTTAAACATACGTAAAAATAATACCCACTATAAATAAATTGATACTTAGATATAAACATACAAATAATTAAACCAATATACGACTGAAACACATAATAGTACCTATACTATGCTCAGGCAAATACAGGAAAGACGAAAATACTCTAAATTAATGATTAAATTATGATTAAAGGAAATGATTTTTCACCTGTCTCTTGAAACTTTGCAGTGATTTTGCACGCCTAATGCTTATTCTTATTATAATTAGGTTATTATAATTAGGTTATTAGTTTGATTCTTGTTTCTCAACTTGAGATGTTAATAAAATTAACTGTGGATCATATTGTTCCTGTGAGAGCCAGCTAGGAAATATACCAAAGTAATGGGCTGTAGCGATATCCTTTTTATCAATCAAAAATTACTGCAATCTCCTAGACACTATTCGAACAACGTAATCAACATGAAGATAATGTCATAACCTCCTTCTTAAGAAAGAAGCGCATGTTCAGCCGTGAACTTCCACGATGGTGATAATGATGATAGACTCCAATTGCTTTATCAGTATAGCAATTACTTATAAGTAGCAAACTAGTGAGTGGTATAATAATAGCATTACTCCATTTTATCAAGTGGATGCCATGTGAAAGTGTTAAGGGATAACAGAATAACAGGTAGTAGCGTTATTCTGTTATTGTATCAAAATCTACAGCGATTTTTAAGATTGCCACCCAGCGTGGAGATTATGAAAACCCCCTCCTTTTTAAGGAAGAGGCCCATGTTCAGTGGTCGATTTCCTCGGGCTGATGATGGTGATGATGAAATTAGTTACAATACTCATCCAAACATGAACTCCTATTTTTGCTCCCCGAAAAGGAAGTATTTTTCAGTTCAATCTATTTTCTCAAGTTCTCCAACTATGAATATCTCCTTCTTCCTGTGCTGCGTTTACTTTCCATTTTACCCTGTTTCATCATCATCATCATCATTTCAGCCGATAGCTATCCACTTCTGAACATAGGCCTCTCCAATCGAATTCCAGGGCAACCGGTCCATAGATACCTGCATCCAGCGAGACCCAGCGATCCTCACCAGATCGTCAATCCATCTCGTAGGTGGCCGTCCCACACTGCGTTTGCTAGTACGTGGTCTCCATTCAAGGACTTTTTTGCCTCATCGGCCATTCGATCTTCGCGCTATGTGGCCTGCCCATTGCCACTTCAGCTTGCTTATCCTAGGGGCTATGTCAGCGACTTTGATTCTTCTACAGATCACCTCATTTCTGACTCGATCTCGTAGCGAAATGCCGAGCATAGCTCTCTCCATAGCTCCCTGCGCGACATTGAGCCTCTGAAAAAGTCCTTTTGTGAAGCACCACATCTACCCTGTTTACGCTATTTATTATATATTTATTGCGGGATGATTTGAGTAGTGTATTTCGCATAGGCCAGGGAGTACTTAATGTTTTAGCCTGTCCTGCAAACAGACTTAAGTATATGAGTGAGCGACCCCGGCCCCCCAAGCTACTACTGGTTTTTCTTACTCCTTCCGAGATAGTAGTATCCTATATGCTATAGTCCATTTCACAAATTCCATATTCCTTGCTCAATATAGCTTTCTTACCTGGCTGATGCCTGCATGGCTATAGTGGGACATAGGACTATGAAATGGATCGGAAGACCCAAGATAAGGGCTAGCCTTATCCAAACATACGGGGCTCTGTTTGAGTGGACTTGTTTAACCATCGCTTTTCGTGGGAACGCAATGAGGAACTTTAACTCTTTTGAACCTTATTAAATGGCGGTGTCGTGGTTCGACACCCAACACATCTCGTTTCCTGCGGGAGCTTAAAGAGGGCCACTGATAGCCATTTTACTACATTAAGCGATCATAGGAAGTGGAAAAAAGTGGTCTCTGCCAAATCTTCTGTAGTATAGTGGTTAGTATAACTGCTGATCAGACCGGGGTTTGATTTCCCGCCGGAGAGTCAGGGAAAAAGGCGTGATTGTATATTTACGTGTATATTTACATTACATATATATGTATATTTCGATAATAAAGTTATTTTAATAGTATAATTTTATTAGTATAATTATAGGGTAATAGTTTCATTATTTCTCTGACTCCTCAGTTAGGTGTACATCTGAGTTTCGAAGTCAGTGCCATTCCCGATTCTATGTGCTACTTAATAATTATTATAAAAAAATAACACAGGTCACAGTCACATCAGGAAGTACGACTATAAATCTGCATGATATAGATGTAGGGTATGTTATAGATGTAAGTGTATGTGTTTAAGTAAGTGTATGAGTGTGTGTATAATGCGTAGATGTAAATTTAAAATTTAAATAACATTTTTAAATGATTTTTCGACCTTATAACAGTCTAAGGATTATTTATAACCATGGTTCAATTTTAATTTGGAACAACGCTATGTTTCTGATTCCATCGTTCTACAAGATTTCAGATATACCGTTTAATTACATTTCTCAATAACTTCATAAAAAAATTAAAAAAAAATCCTACCACAAATAAAACGAGTCATCCCGCTTCCCAGTCTTATCTAATCAGTCAATTTAAACAAGAAATATATTTTGGGAATTCCCATCTATCCATCTGCACAAAAATGTTCAAGTGCTTTCATATGGCTCCATTCCTTTCGCTGTGATGACAGTTATTTGGTCTGGTCATTCCCACGATACGATTCTTTCGGCCGGTGCTCGGTCGGTATTCAGGCGGTAGTTTAGGGTTAAACTAATTACAATCGAATAATTTTATATAGCATTCATTGAATACATTTGAGTATGCGTAATTTGTTAATTCTTTTAATTTAGTTAAGGCAATAAAATGTATAGTTATGAGAGTGCATTTCAACCGCAATATACCGGGTTTAAATTTAACCCAAAGATTTCTTTTCGAGAAAGGTCAAGAATCAATAGTCAATAGGTGTGATTGTTGAAACTTGATTCCTATGGAACTTGGATCTCCATTCGGACCTCAAACTCCCTACAATCGGGTAATATTTTAGCGAAGTGTCTGATAAGTACTTTAAGCGAGTTCCCGACCATCTGAATCCTCTTGTAGTGACCACCGCTGACTATGGACCGTCGCCTCCGACACATCTTGAGCGACCGAGACGATGATATCATCCTCGGGCTATTCCTATCACTCGGCAAGTGCCAAAACAACTATCATATTACAGGACACCAAACCAGTGAGATCAAAGAAATCTCCATCTCACCTTTCCATCGCTATGAGATCCAGTACTCTACCGGGACCTCCTAAAAGTCCCTTCTGCGACTGACCAAGCTGAGGCTCGAACCTCTTCTGATGTGCCTTTGACTATTTGCCCCCCCCCCCCCCAAGACTTTAAAACCAGTCTGGAGTGCACTCTGCACTCGCCATCTTGTCTAGTGTAAAAATCATCTGTGGCTAACAGCATTTCTCAGTTTATGAAATACCATAGACTTAGTTATAAAGGCCTTAGTTCCTTTTTATACAATTTGCAGACCGCACCTTCTTGTTCAGATAAAATCAATTAATACAAACACGAGCTAAATATGGTTTAGTGTCGTGTTTAGGCGAGTTAAACATTAAAAACACGTCTGGATTGGTTAAGCACCTTGGACAGTTTGACGTACAAAAACTAAGAACAAGCTCAAACAATGTCGCCATTTGTAGAACATAATGAGACACCATTCGTCCGCAATGTCCAGATTTTATCAAACCTCGTGACATATTTTAAAAAATTATGAAATAATACGGAAGTAAATTGTGTGAAAGCTCGTTGCGACTTTAAATTAAGAGAGCTTTCGTAACCCAGGGACAACTGATAGCGAATGGATACGTATAATAAATATGCACATCTACTGTTTGATGTGTCTGTTGATTTAATTTATTAAGTGTAATTTATTAACATGTACTCTTATTAAGTTATTCTAAAACAGTAATACTAAATTAAGTTAATCATAACTTAATTTAGTATTACTGTTTTAGAATAACTTAATAACAAGTTTAATGAGCTTAATAACAAGCGTTAAACTACTGTTATCCCAAAATTATTAAAGGCTGAATGATGCTTATAGAACTATCGATTGTAGTATTTATTTAAGTATAGGTATACTTAAATAAATTAATGAAATTAAACGTGTTCTTTATTCTACATAAAAATTCGATAAAGTTGTAAAATTTAAGCAAATAGTTAAAACAAAGATAAAATACTTAATTTTGAGTTCAGCCTACTTTTGTGCATTAACAACTAACCTTTGAGTGCTGAAAGATATGGATACTCCTATATTTAAGGAGTTAAAAGTGTACAATTACAAAGCGTCAAAAGAGATACTTTAGATTTAAATGGCCAAATAGAACACCTGCAGTGGTTGTATGTAATAATTATATAACATTAGAAAGATTCTTAAAACGTTGGCCGTAATCATTTTTATTATTGAGATTCACAACGATTTACGATATTTTTTTTTAATAATGTATTTGGATTTGAATATTTATTGATTTCATTTACATAATAGTTTTATAGAAACTAAACGTGTGAAGTACAATTAAACACCCGTATATTTTCAAACATAGGTCGTGATGGCACGTCACTTTTGCCACCACTCAAATTGTTCAAACCAATTAGGAACTTTTAAAATTCTGTTTCGGCGGCTTACAAAATACAAAGATTTCTTTGATAACCGTGAAAGTTCGCAGTTTGAAATTTTCACATTCAGGTAGGTCTTTTTTAACGGAGTCTGTTTAGAGGAGCTTTACATTATATAGACTTGGTCATGGTCTGTTATATAAGATTCTGGAGGGGGGAGGGATAAGTCCGAATGTCTTCTGAAGTCATCCCCATCACCTCCACAACATGTCATTTAGAAGATATACTACACTCACGTCGGTATCCCATAAGTGCAGAGACTTTTGGAGATTACTACCTAGAGAGTTTTGGAGATTACTACCTACATACAAACTTATGAACAAACAAATTTTACCTCTTTATAATATTAGTATAGACTATAGATAGTTTTATATTTTTTTTAAGTTAAAATATGTAATGAACCTACTATGAAGAATATCAAGAAATTTCTCTGTATATAATTCAATTGAAATATCAATCAGGACCTTGCTAGCGAAGGATGACAACTCAAAGCGTCGATTTTTTTTTGAACAGTTGCTACGAAGTTGCTTCAAAATAATCTTGCGGTCGCTTCGACGTGTTTGACAGTTTTCTTATACTCTTGACGTTATTCAAAATGTTTCGTGAACCTAATAAACAGTAAAATATTATGCGTGTTCACATTAATAGATTTTATTTATATCATAACAGAAAGTAAAAAAAATAAAATCTTTTTTCTTTATTCGAATTACCAAATGTATGTGAACCCCACCGCATTTCTTCTCGTGGATAGAGTAAAAACTATTTAAGGGTTGTACCAGAATAATGAGCAGCAATAATCAAAATCTACATTATTTTTTGATTTTCAAGACTGCTGCTAAGAGTAGAGATTGTGACATATCCATTCTTTTTAAAGAGGAGGCTCATATGCGGCAGTGGATTTCCACAGCCTGATGATGATGAATTAACAAACAATACCCAATCTTTATGTGGTTGAAAAAAAAAACTTTGATGTTATTAAAACATGAGTCTTAAATATATTAGGTACTGCAAGCCATTTATAAAGGATTTCATTATGAAAATGTAATTAAAAGCGTCCCATATCTTTTTAATATTTAAGTTCTTTTTTTAGTTGTTTAAATGGAAGGTTTTCCTTATTTTTTTTATTTATATTCTGTATAGGATCCAGGGTGGGCACTCTTCTCTATAGATTAATTCTCACGTATAAAATAATTTTAATATTGCTACATAATAAAAAAAAATAGGTACCATAATTTATGGCACATTAATTATTTAATTCGTCCTGATTTCTCTGTTTTTCATTTGATTTTTCATCAAAAATCTTAACCGCGGGAACTTTTTATTTTTATTTATTTCTTCTATAATTACTTTGTTGATATTAGTGTGGGTTATACATTAGCTCAATATATCCTTTATTTATTACATAAGTAATACACAATGTATAACTATTTTATGTTCTTTATAAATATAATCTAAAATATATAATAGCGCATGATTTTTACTATTTTTAAACTTTTTTAGTTTTTGTCATTATTGCATTGCCATTGTTTTTTTTTATGAATACGTGTGCAATTCTTCGGACGTGGAATATAGTCATATTTTGATAGTAATTTAGTAATACTTGATGATTTCTACAGCATTATTATTATAGTAAAAGTCAACAAACCTCTCTAATTAAAAATCACTACTGTTGCAATTTCATGGTCAACCATGATGAAACTGGAGCAGCATATGAACGTTGCTACTTCCATTGGCTGTTAATTTGTAAGGCATCCTAAGCCTGTGGTTAGGTTTATATTTAACCAGAACAATACAGTGCTCGAAATGAACAATAAAGTGTATTAAGCAAAATTACGTTCAATTCACTAAACCAATTCATACCCATGTATCACAAATATTTCATGTAAGTTATTCCATGAAAATCGAAAAGTAACCAACTGTGAACAAACATGGTATTCAGTGGTGTGTCAAACGCGCCGCATTGACGTGGGTATAGTGCGATACGAGATAAGGATGTTGGGACGATCGTACCAAGTTGCAGACGGGCGATTTTTTTCACTGTGAAGTATATTTGACGGCACTGTAGCCTGGTCAGCACTTGAAACTCAAGTTGATACTTATGTCGGCAGCAGTAAGCGTTACTTACAATGCTTACCGCTGCCGGGTGTTAGATGGATTAACAGATCCAAAATCATCATCTAGAACTGAATCCCTCCGTATTTAGGGAGGTTCGTAAAATAGTGGGTCTTGACTAGTATCTAAAACAACGTGAGATGACTCCAGATTGTAGTCATTTTAACTCCATTACATCCCCTGTAATGATAATAAACCTTAAGTTCGGATAATTCTAAAGCGAAGTTAATAAGAAAATAAGTTTTTGAACAGAATAAAAAACAAAGTAAGCCCGCATAGTTTTAGGGAAATAGTTTAGAGCAAGGAAACTTAATTGAATTGCATTGTAAGTTTATACGGGAAGTTCCTAACTTTTGATGGTAGAAGCACAAAATTTCATATACCTTTCTCTGGTTAAAAATAAATGTAAACGTATATCGGCGTTTTTTTTGTATATATCACCCTAAGGGGGTGAATTAGCTTAATAATTTTAGCCCCAAAATGGAACACCGCAAACGTCGTTTCCTAAGAGATACTACGGTATTTAAAAAAATAAAAAAATTAAACACGCGATGCCGCAGGGAACAGCTAGTTCAGTATAACAATAGTTTCCTATTTCTTTGTTAATCAATAAAAATATTTTAATATATTTTTTTTAAATTAACAATACAGTTAAAGTATACAAACTATAGCTCCAAATTAGGAGTCCTTGTATCTTGGGTAGTAAACAACGACGTATCATACTTACGTATATAATAAACGTTAATACATATATAGAGAAATATCTATGATCCGTGTACAAATATTAGTGCTTATTACACAAAGTTTGTCCCTACTAGGATTAGAATCCGGGACCAATTGACACAAAAAACAGAGTTACTACAACTGAACCAATCAGTAGTCATAATATTTTATCAGTAATCACTATAACGGCGAACTTAAAACGCATTAAATTCGCCGGTCTACACAGTCCCAAATGGTAAAGAGAAAAGTTTGTTACATTTTTTTCTACGAAGTAATTCGGAGGCAGTGGCCCGACCACTTATTAGCTTCAGTAGTTTTTATACACGATTATATATAGCCTGTCATTTGATCACACATTTAAATGGTTTATTAATGGGTGTACTACATTCTGGTGACTGTTACCTTTTGTTTTAATTTTATCGATCATTTATTTTGACTTTGTTATGTTTGACACAGACTAGTTGGACGTTATCTAATATTGTTATGTGTAAATACTGGCAGATAGATACACAAACTTTGTTTGAAATAACTAAGGAATACTTATATTTGTATTGCGCGTTATTATATTTTCAACCCTCTTAGCCAGATAGATGTAGAATGATGATGGGTCTCATATGCTAGCATGATTCCCATGATCATTGGTCTTTAAAATAGTAGGAGGATACATAATTGATTTAGAAAGAAAATATAGGTAGGAGGATTGATTTAGAAAAAAATATAGGTGATCTGATTTGCACACCATCAGTTTTGGTAGGTCACCTTTCCGAACTAGTTCTTTCTGGTTACCTAAGAAATATCATCTGATCATCTAGCAGGTTATCCATCGAACGTATTTACAACTAGTTCTTGGTCACCTGACTGCTTCGTTTCAACTTCACCTGCCGTCGATTCTACGACTGAGCAATACGTTCACCTTTACACGTTACGAATGAAGTTTTAAAACAATAAAATATAATATACATAGATACACTCAAGCCGATATCCCATAAGGGTAGGCAGAGACCATAGTATATACATACTTACATACAGTCACGCCTCTTTCCCATTGGAGTAGGAAGTGACCACTTCTTTCCACCTGCTACGATCGTTCAATGTCGCAGAGTGACTATCCGCAGTTCACATTTTGCCCCCGCGGGCAACGAGACGTATCAGGTGGCGAACCACGACGCTGCCATTTTATAAGGTTAAAAACGTTATAATTCCTAATTGCATTCCCGTGGCTAATAGAGAGGAAAGGAAAAAGGATGAGGTAAATAAAATAAAATATACGAAATAATAAAGCGAAA
>WUAW01015148.1:4595-16439 GCA_017165845.1 Thaumetopoea pityocampa | reverse complement strand
CGATTGGAGAGGCCTATGTTCAGCAGTGGACAGCGACGGGCTGAAATGATGATGATGATGATGATGAATTTGCAAAAATTCAATATTAACTAATTGTAAACATAGGAGTCTACCCAAAAGCAAAAAACATTGTTAAAAAAATGATCATGGCAAATAGTCCATGAGACCATAAATTTTGGGAAACTCGGTTGTAAAGATATGCCAATGAAAACTATAACCTATTGAAAAAAATACATGAATTGTCATATTTTATGTCAATCATTAAATCTATCAATACTGTCAACAGTAGAAAGTAAAAATTTAAATAATCTAACATTTGTTAATTATGTTATTTTTTATTTGTCAAGTTTTAGAATTACAAAGAGTTATGATTTATCTATACCACTTAATTTTTAGCTTGTATCAATGCTTTGCTAGACATCATAAATTTACACAATTATCCACAATGAAACCAACTGGTATTACTATCTTTACTCTAATTCTTTGAATACTGAGCATTAAATTATTATATTAATAGATATAATTTACCTGAACATGTGCGCCATCCACCGAGTCGTTTCGCTGGCTATATGTACACCAAGTCTAGCAGCATGACTTCTTTCTAACCGACCAAATAGTGCTGAAATACTATGAGAAAGTATAGCTGCTCTCGTCACGGCGTCGGTCGGCAACAGCGGAGGTTCAACACTCTCACAATTAGGGTCAGTCTTCAAGACCAGTTCCTCTAAAACCTTCAGAATCTCATCCATTGACGTTTCTTCGGGCTCAAAGAAACCTGCGCTGATTTTTCGTGGTTTCTGTTTCTTTTCTTCGTCTTGTGCATCTTGTGCGTTCACTCCTGCCTCTAGTCGGCCCACTACTTCTGAAACTTGAAACTCCAAGCCGCCGAAAGGACGCCGGTCCTGCTGACAAGCGTCAAGGTATGCATTGTTTGTGTTATACAACAAATTACATTTCTAAGCAAACAGAGATTTTTATACCTGTTGGGGCTGCATTTCCCCATCCGGGTTAGGTTTGCTGGAGTCTACGTCAGTAGCTGGTGCATCTCCCATGCTGCGTGGCAATTTTTTCTTAAATTTATCGCACCAACGCACCAACTTAAAAATGTGTAAACGTCACTCGCAATTCAATGTTTTGACGTGGGTAGTGGAATTAGGGCTGCCACCTCAGAATAAATGCCACGTTATAAAATCATAAAACTTGATACATCGAGGGTCATTACTAGTGATAATAACGACAAAATTATATTTCTTTTTATTTTCGCAGGAAAACTTACAGATAAAAGATTTCTAATATAAAATTAAACAACACATAAAAGGTCATACAAGTTTTACTTATAAACACTATATATTTTTTCATATGCTACAACTTAAAAGCAATAACAATCATGCTAATTCTGTTGTAACAAAACTTAGTCCCTCCCTATCTCTTTCCAATGTCAAACGCTAAAACGAGATAGCTACAATTTTGGTGCTGTCAGTTTCGTTTAGGAACGTCAGACATAAAAGGTTTAGACGCGATCTCGAAACATAAAAGGTACGCAAAAACGTATTTTTTTAACCGTTTGACAGAAACTTATGTCGTTATTCGCTATAAATGTTTGCTATCTCGTTTTGGCGTTTGATATTAGAAAAAGATAGCGAGGAACCAAATTTAGTTAAGTTCTGTTACAACAGAATCATCACCAATATGACAACTTCTGGATTAAATTAAGTGTCCATGGGATTAATAGGTTTGGAGACAATATTACTAGACAAAAAACATACTTAGCGCTAACCATAATACATAAACGGGCTAGATTCGATGAATTTAGCAAAATAAAAAAGCATTAAATGTTACGCTAACTTTGATCTTTGACCCGTGTATTATTAAACAAAAAACCATAGAAAATAAATAAAGAGTGCGCACTTACAACTGGATAGAGAAAATAGATGAATAAAAACAAAGGCTCTAATGAAAGGTTTATTAGTAAATGGGATTCCCTTTTACAGCCCATATAAGTAGGTAATCATCGAAAATTCTGCTGTATGGAACATACTGACCTTTGTAATATCAGGTACTCATCACCACGTTGAAACAGCTAAGCCGTGTTGCCATGTTAAGATCGAAATCCGCTAATATCGGCTCTGTAAAATTTTTAAATATACACCGGACATACTAAAATGCTGTAGATCTAACGCCGAAAACAGAATCAGACCACATCAATATCAGAAAAAAGCAAGTGCGCGAGTAATTCAATACACATAACAAAAGTGAGACTTCATTGGCAATTTCATAAGGCCTTGATTCATAAGTATTTCGTAAGTATTAAAACGGTAGAGAAAGAACAAAATTTTTTTAAGCAAAAGTGAGCCTAACGACCTTGTTAGGCTCATTACATCCGTAATGTCGATCTTCACTCCGACATTAAAATCCCCACCATATCCAAATATTTCCGCGAAGTATCTGAAAAATACTTCAAGCGCGCTCCCGACCATCCCAACCCGCTAGTAATGGCAGCCGCCAACTACGAACCGGTGAGGGATACGCCTGTGGAATTCCGCCGTCCACGACACGTATTGTTAGATCCCGACGACGAAATTACTCGAGCGCTTCACGCTCCCAGTGACGCCGCGAACGGCCCGAGCCAACACTCCGCACGCCGACCCCGCCGACGGGGCCGGAGACAGTCTCATGTTCATCGCTATAGGCACAACCCTGTACCTAGGCATTAGCTGCAAAATATACTGAGTTTCTTGGCGGCTCTTCTCAGTATAACTTGCATTCCTAGCCGGTGGTAGTTTGCCGCGACCGCGACGCGACCGCTAAATAACTATTTCCGGAAAATATCATGATAATAGGCACAATTAGTGCCATACAATGTGGTGCGCTTAACTTCATCTTGAACTCAGGTATGAAGTTAACCGCACCGTCACCTACACTTACACTGAACCCCGCCGGCGGGGACGGTGTCTATGCCATCATCGCTTCTGCCCTAACAGGCGAAGCGTTTCCCCCCCAACAGTCGTTCCCGCGACTGTCCGCGACGGTCCAAGCCGAGGCCCGGACTCACCCGGGATTCCCTCGCGCTAGTCGCCCCTCTTCTTGCCTTTTGGCAACGGCTGGAGCGCTCCTCGCGCTCGCCATCTCGCCCGGTGGAGCTGTAGAGGCCTTTAAGGCTAACAGCGTTCCTCATGCAGAAAAAAAATGTTAGGCCCACTTTTGCTTAAAATATTTACTTCTTTCTGCACAGCATAGTAGTTTATATTTTCTATTTTAGTAAGTCGCTAAAGCGACTTCATTTGAAATGTTACATGATAACTTTACTCTCATAGCGTTCAAAATAGTTCCACTTCAAAAATTCTAAAAACAATTATATTTTTTGCTCCGTATTTATACGAGCATAGTAATATTATTATTATTATTTTATTTTCTAACCAGAAAAACTGCAGTACAACAATCAATGAACGTATATATCGTGTTTTGTTTGTATTCTTAGATAGAATTAAAACTATAAATTATCATGTCTATTGAACATCTATAAATTTATTTAAAATAAAATCTATAACTCCTGGAGTTTCGGTGGCAAGCCAAGTGAAGAATCACTGAGGTTTTATTTTAATATTTTATATTACTTTATTGTGATATTTGATATGTAAATTTGGTGTTGTTTTGTGTATCAATCGTAAATAACTGTGAACAATATTGAAACATTGGGAAACAATTATAGAACTGTGACTAACATTGTACAGTGGGCGTATTTTTTCAAGGTGATAAGTCTGCAAAATCTTTTACCTAGTCAACGTGATAAACATTTAATTGATATTAATTCAGACAAGGCTGTATGGATTTGGATCTTTTTATCTTCCCTTTAAAAGGATAAACTTAAAAATCGAGTTTTGACATTTATCGTCAAGTTGTCATTGTTATATATTTCTTGATCAATACTCGAAAAAAATATATATCTAGGTGCCGAAAAATTAGACAATGTCACTAGCTAAAATATTTTCATTGTCGGCTCGAGGTAAACGTGCTATCCTTAGATTTATCCTTTTATTGTTTACCGTAGTTTATGATACAAAAACTGTTACGCAATTATTGTTTATAACCTCTAACACATACAAGTATTTATCAGCTGATTCGAGTTGAATAACGAATATTTTTATTTATTAGATGATTATGAGAACTACGTCTTTTTCTTTGGCATAAATAACCAATGTCGCGTATTCCAGTCATAATATGATAAAAATAAATTTGAAAATAGAATATAATGGTTTGTAATTTTTAGTTCGGGTTAACAGTGCAGGGAGTATAGTAGTGAGATGTGCTCAGTATAGCACTCCTCCTCAAGAAGGAAAGACTGAGAAGGTGTATCCGCCAAATGTGCCTGGTTTTATGTATGTGAATGCTGAGGATCCTAATATGTCAATGAAAGCGATGACTGACAGAGCTGCACAAACCTTGTTCTGGACTGAGCTGGCTAGAGGTTTTGCAGTTACCTTAGCTCATATATTCAAGGTATGTTTTTAGAAATGTTTGGTCTAGATTAGATTATAGTAAATCTTAACAAAATAGCAGTGTATTGGTATTAGCTACTTCTTAGATGCCTTCAGCATAGATTTAAGGACTAAAGTATCACCTCACCAAGAGAAGTAATCTACTATTAATATTTGTTGCATTTATAATTTATGCATATTTATGACATGTTATAGACATATATTACTTATAGTGTGTAGTATGTATGTAAATTTTATTGGCTATGTAAATCTGTTCTGATACTCTGTGATTTTAAACTTTTACACTCATATCTATATTTTGACATTTGTGTATAGTGTACACAAATTTATACACACATTATATACAATAAAGAATATGTTGTGATCAAAAGGATGAGGGACTTTAAATAGATCAGACTTGTTTATATAAACTTTTGTATGGTTTACATTGATGATATACAATGTTCAGCAAAGAAGGAAAAGGTTGTGTCACACATTATACACACTACATACAATAAAGAATAATTATGTTGTGTTCGAAAGGATGGGGGACTTTAAATAGATCAGACTTGTTTTATATAAACTTTTGTATGGTTTACATTGATGATATACAATGTTCAGCAAAGAAGGAAAAGGTTGTGTCACACATTATAGACACTACATACAATAAAGAATAATTATGTTGTGTTCGAAAGGATGGGGGACTTTAAATAGATATAATTTTGTTTTTTATAAACTTGTATGGTTTACATTGATGATGCTATAAGTGTTTAGCAAAGAAGGAAAAGGTTGTGTCAAATGTATCAAGCTGCACTGTGCCTGCAATCTGGGATTTATTTCCTTATTTTGGGGATAATTCTTTTTTTATTTGAACATAATATATAATTCAGTGCTATTCAAAATAATAATATTGCAAACACTTTTCACAGACATTGATACAGCATAGATGTTTATCACACTAAGTTTGTCCCTACCAGGATTCAAACCGGGACTAATTGGCCCAGAAAGAGGGGCCACCAATGAATCAATATGATGTTTAACAGCAAAGTTTTGGCAGTCTGAGAGTCTCGGTCCTGTATGCACCACTTACACTTACATTCACTGTGCCTGCAATCTGGGATTTATTTCCTTATTTTGGGGGCAATTCTTTTTTTTTATTTGAATTTAATATATGTATAATTCAGTGCTATTCAAAATAATAATAATATTGCAAACACTTTTCACATGCATTGATACAACACAGATGTTTATCACACTAAGTTTGTCCCTACCAGGTTTGAACCAGAACTAATTGGCCCAGAAAGAGGGGCCACCACTGAATCAACATGATGTTTAACAGTAAAGTTTTGGCAGTCTGAGTCTTGGTCCGCTATGTGCCACTTACACTTTATTCATTCAATATTTCATTAAATCGTGTTTAATTTATAAAGTAATTATATATAATTTATTCACTCTTACATTTTACTCACCCAACTTTCGAAGTCCGAAGTAGAAACCTACTTCACCTCTCTCTTTCTCGCTTGCTGCTACGGTCAAAGATATAATGATACAAAGTGAAAAATTCTAAAAATAGTTACAAAGGACAGTCAGTATAAAAATAGATATAAAAAAAAATACAAAAGGATTTGTGGTGTGCAGTGATCTGTGGAACAAATTGCAGAATCTAGTTTACCAAACACACCACATTTTCTAGGTCCCATTAGAATAACAATGTTTTTGCTTAATCATACCAAGTTTTGTCCAAAACCCTGTCATAAATTTTTTATCTTTAAAGTTTAAATTAATATTTTCCAGGAACCAGCAACAATAAATTACCCATTTGAGAAAGGACCCCTGTCTCCAAGATTTCGTGGCGAGCATGCCCTTCGCCGTTATCCCTCTGGTGAAGAAAGATGCATTGCCTGCAAACTTTGTGAAGCTATATGTCCTGCACAGGTAATTGCATTCATCGGCTTGTTAATCTTTATCATCATCAACTTCTAGAATACCACTGAAAGACTGGTCTCCTTAAAAGAGAGGAATCCACAATTCCACACTTAGCAGGTGTCTTGAAAATTGTTGTAGATGTTTATTGAATCATTCTGTAATGCTGCTGCACATGTATTACTTAGTCTGTTTTCGCAACCCTTACAGTATCTATTGTTATGCCAGCATCTTAGCAGAAATATGAATATAGTTCTTCTGTTAATTTTTTTTGAGTATTAAAAAATAGTATATTTTTTAATACTCTTTTTTTAAAAATAGTATGACAAAATATTATAAATTGATGTCAATAAGGGGATTTTCATCCCCAGTCCATATTCGTCCCCACTATTGGGGCACGGACCTCCCCTAATCAGGAGGGGGATTAGGCCGTAGTCTACCATGCTGGCCTAGTGTGTTAACACAACCTTGTGGGCAAGCAGGTTTCCCCATGAAGTTTTCCTTCTCCATTGAGTACATTGATGTCTACAATGTAGACTATTCATAAATTAGAAATAACTCAGTGGTACTGGACCGGGATCGAACCCATGACCTTGAGATCGTGAGTTGTGTCTATAACCATTACACCACCAATGTACCTTATGACCCTAAAATATGAATATATTGTTAATCACGCATATTCAATTTTTACTTTTAATTTTGTTAAAACTCCTGTTTGTGCACACTGCATCGGGGATGTTTGCGAATGCACATAATGACTATTTTGCAATAATCTAAAAAAAGTGGCATCTGTGCTATGCAGAGTGAGGGATGGCCGCACCAGCGTACTGGAGGTGTTTGCGGAAAGGCTGGACGGGCCTACTGTGGGTAGGTTTATCAAGCTACATGTTTTACATGGAGACTGATAAACCTTCTTTTATTTTTTTTATTTGTATTATATAATTTTTTTAGTTCTTATTATATATTTTACCAGTATAATATTAAGTAAAATGTGTGTACTAACACACTATAGGCCACGTTGCTTGAGAATAAATTTTATTATTGTTATTATTATATATGGTCTCACAAGGCCAAGCAGTTATTGCCTGTTGAGCCATATTATACATACACGTATTTAAGGTAACGCATATTTTAATTTTGATTAGTTAATTGTTTAAATATTGTCATATTTCATAGCAATTATACATTTTGAATTATTTTGCAATATTTCTAATTTGTAGTGGTCTAACCATTCATATAATAAAATAGGAACTTGCTCTGGGCTGAAAACTTCGCTTATTGAACTTTACCTTTTTGAATAGAAGTGTGCTATAAACTCTCATAGAAAGTGGTACAGAGATAGAGTATTCGTACTACACTCTAGTGCTGTCTCTACCGAAGTTAGAGTTTAGTGTTATTACTGGTGATGTAATTGTGAGGCTGATTTAGATGACCACATGCTGTTTGACATTATCCTCTTAAGGTCTTACAATCACTTCTTAACCAGTCTCATAAAGACACCAATCGAGACTTAATGTTTTATACATACCTCCAAAACATGTCAGAACTTTCTCCCAAGAACCGAACTCCGATAATGCCAATGTAACTAATTTTAGTTATAACTTTATTGCATTAAATGAAAGATCTAATCAGTAACTGCTTTTGGTATCAAGACTAATCACGTTCATGACGCTGATTTACGACTATTGGAGGGATGGATAAAGCTTGTGCGTGAAATGTGTTAAATGCGTTGTTAAATCTATTTTTAGGCCATCACAATTGAAGCAGAAGAACGTAAAGATGGCTCCCGGAGAACGACGCGATATGATATCGACATGACTAAGTGCATCTACTGTGGTTTTTGCCAGGTTAGTTTATCCTGGCGCAGTCGGGTAAAAAATAAAAAGGGTAGTTTCATTGTCAATGAGCTCTACTCCGTGTATTCGTTAGTTTTGAACACTACGATCGGTTTCCTCTCTCTTGGCTCAATTTGTTTATTGTTATGCAATCCACAGGAGGCATGTCCGGTAGACGCGATCGTCGAAGGCCCCAACTTCGAGTTCTCGACGGAAACTCACGAGGAACTATTGTACAACAAAGAGAAGCTGTTGTCGAACGGTGACAAATGGGAGAGCGAAATTGCGTCCAATATAAGAGCGGATCATCTCTACCGCTGAGCACTTTAAAACTCGTTCTGTTAGTGTAAATAGCACAACTGAGATGTATTTTGTAACCGGTCTGATGTAAACCATTTTTCAAGGATCCGAATTCTGTATCAATTTATTACCCTGTGGTAAGTCTGTTGTTTTCAATATCGTGCTGTACAATATCACTTCTTAGAGCGGTTGCTAGGGCATACCATAAGGACATTAATATTAAGACATTTGATCTAAATAAGTTTTTATTAAAATTGTTAATGTTTTCTGCGACACAAGTTTATTCCATAACGCGGGCTAAGTGTAAAAAGAACTACATTATCTGCTAATTACAGTACAGTAGGGTACGAAGTACAGATTTTACTAAGTAAAATAACTTATCGATTTTGAAGCGTACCATTATAAGGCTGCAATTTATGTGAGATTACCAGAATGCAATATAAAATTAGTCTTATTATGATCACTGCTCGCTAGCAAAAGGATTTTAGAATTGATCATGCTTCAAATTTATCCGGCGCGAAGGCCAATTAAAGTATGTATGACCAGAAAATAATGCAATACAAAAGTTAGTTCTATTATGATCACTGCTTGTAAGCGAAAGGATTTCGGAATTGATCATGCTTCAAATTTTTCCGGCTGGAAGGACCATTAAACTATGTACGGTTTCTTGTTGGCCGATACACAACTTTATAGATTGTTAAATTACATTTAGATTGTTGCTTGGATTTATCGTTTAAATATTAAAATATATACTAATGATAGTGATTGTGAGCACGAGCGGTCTTATTGCTAGCAGAATGCGAATTCTCGAGTCTTATGAGTCTTATGCCTGTGTTGCGTGAACCAATGACTTGACAAATTGTACGGTTGCATCATATGCATTTTTCATATTCATTTGTTACATACAAATGGCGTGAATAAATTCACCTGTACTTTTTATATGATTATGAATTTTCAGGATTTCCATTTTAAAGTTCACGTTTTATGTGGTAAATCCTATTATATATTGATCAATTACATGTTTTAAATGAAATCTATCAATTCGTTATATTGGACAATGTAGGTGGCAAATTTGAAAATTTCATATAAGTTGATTTGTTAATATATCCATGCCAAATATGTATATTAACTGGTCATAGAATGTTTATTTCAAATTCCACAGTAGTTTTAACATCTATTGTTATAAAATAGATCTCAGAATTAGGAATAATAAATTATATTGTTTTGTGATAAATAAATCAACATCTCAGTTACACATTATCTTTTATTTACTTATATATTACAAAATGAACCTTAACATCACGCATTTAAGCCTTACATTAGAAAATTGCATTGCGATATAGTTGTGTATAGTATTTATTGAACGTTAAACTGAAAAAGTCACACAATTTGTGATGAGAACGAATTTTTGTACCCATGGACAAACATTTTTATCTATATAAGTAAGTATACCGTTGTATATATTAATCAAATCAATGTGTGTGCGCGCAGTGTTCACAATATATTAATTACTACATGTCACCTTTCACTCATATTTTCAAATCTATTTGAAATCAGCAGTTATACAATCTATGTATTTACAGTAAATTTACATGTCACACCCATTACGAAAATTTTTACAAGTCGTAATTTTAAAAAAATGCAACAAGCAAATTATGGCGGATTGTTTGCTAGTAACTAACGTCCAATGATCACGAATACGTCTGTCTGTATACAATACGTAATTCGTTTTTCGACTCATTCGAAGACGGAGTAAATACCATGCAACTATTAGAACAAGTTCTGAAAATTCCGTAAAAACAATAAGTTCAGATGAACTTATCCGTTTTTACGGAATATATAGGTATCTACCTGGGATCCGTGTTGCACGCTTCTGGTAGCGTAGATCACGACATCCAAGCCCGTATTGGCGCAGCGTGGGCAAAATGGCGAGAGGGCTCTGGAGTGCTGTGCGACCGTAAAATTACTCTAAGGCTGAAAAGGCAAGTATATAGGGGCCTTGTCAGACCAGTTCTCCTATATGGCAGTAAGTGTTGGCCGACCTCGAGGAGACTCATCCAGGAGCTCCGCGTCACGGAGATGGATGAGAGGCGTCACACGTTCTGATCGCGTGCGTAACTCATACGAGTATATCCGAGGCAGTCTCGGCGTATGTGACATGTGTAGGTAGGAGATGCCTCGATATGGCTATCCTTGGAGCACGATCTCGGGTCCGCCCTAAGAAGCGCTGACTGCATGTTGTGACCAAGGATATAGAAGCCAATGAACTTACAATTGAGGATGTCAAAGACCGAGCAAAATGGAGGAAACTTAGCGGCAAGGAGGAACCTGGCAATGGAAACCGGGATTAATAACGCCAAGAAGAAGAAGAAGAAGAGGAGTATATGTAAAAATGTAGATATTTGAAAAATTATAATATTTAAATTAAAAAAAAAAAATACATAAAAATTATTCAAATGGAAAATTTTATACGTAAAAATATTTAAACGGCAAACCCTCTCCTTTTTATAAGGAGGTGGCCCATGACCAGCAGTGGACTTCCACGAGCTGATAATCATGATGGTGATATTCACACCGAGTTATTAGTTTTTGATAATCTATTACCTACTATATACAAGAGGGAGTGAGTAAATTTTCGAAGGGTCGGCAACGCGCGTGTGATATTCCTGATGCTGCAGGCGTCCACAGGCTGCTTTTGACCGCTTACCACCAGGCGGACCGTGAGCCTGTTTGCCACCATCGTGGTATAAAAGAAAACTTACATATACAAGACTTTACTAAGTACAAAGCACATTCCTCATGTTGGAATTCAAACAAATCAGTTGTATGTGTATATATGTATGTATATAATACTTTGATTTAGTCCCAAATTAGCATTGCCTAACGTAGGTACTAGACAACGATGTGCTTACTTATATCATAGACCAACCATACTAAGAAGACTATCAATCTCATTGAAAAAATCGTACGAAAACTGTATTATATCTAGATGGCAGTGATTCATAGCCCGGAAGCAATATAATACAATATACAGTGATTATTTTTAAACCATCTCATTATTACGAACCAAGAATAATCTAGATGCTTTTTGTGTGAAACACTGTTAGAATATATGTTAAACATCATTTATTTTTATGGGTAGTTTAATAACACTGATATGCTCACCGACACACATGTTAGATGGCGCTAAATATAAAGTTAGCAGATTCTAAAATTTAACTTTTCACTTTTCAAAATCTACTCTAGAGTCTCTTACATAACAAATTCAGAGCTTTACAACACAGTTTTTTTTTTCATAAATATTTCTTTCA
>WUAW01015140.1:57609-71371 GCA_017165845.1 Thaumetopoea pityocampa | reverse complement strand
TTCTTCTTTTGCCATACCCACGATTCACTGCCGTACATAAGTGTAGGCACCAATACACCATTGTGAATAATAAATAATAATCCTCAGCCAGTTCTGGCATTCATGAGAAGAGATGAAGTTACACCGCCATCATGCCGGCACAACACCTCATCATATCAACCCGTGGAAGTCCTCTGTCGAACACGGGCTTCCTTCTTAAAAAGGAGGAGTTTGCCATAATCTCCACGCTTGGCAAACATCTTAGAGATCACAGTAGATTTTAATTGAGTAACGGGATAACGTTGCTGCCCATTATCTTAGCACATCCCTTAGCTGGTCCGCTCAGCATTCATCAGCAGAGATGGAGTGACGGTACTATAGTGCCGGTGCTACACATCCGTTCCTAAATTGATATTAAAATTATTTTTTATTTGTTTTAATAATCTAAAGAATGAACAGGTTTCTACTAGGCTGGTGCGCTCTACCACCTAAGACTACATCGCCACTTACCATCAGGTGGGATTGTAGTCAAGTGCTAGCTTATTATAATTAAAAAGAAAAGGGAAAAAAAAATTCAAAATTGAAATTATTTGAAACAAAATAATTTCAATTTTACCGTAGTTAGCCAGTCTTATTTGTGGTCGCTTATTTAGATCATATAACATTATTTATATCAAATCAGGATTGGCCTTTTTATCGAATAACACTTTCTCTGCGATTATTATTTGTGTAATGTATACAATTTCAGAACAGTAAACAGCCTATACAATATCTATAATCCTATACAATGCGAACAAAGCTGCGGGATGAAGCTAGTCTAATATAAAAAAGTGTGGCATATTGCCACGAACTACATAGTTCCTTTTTTTCATTTTTATAAAATTAATACCTTTTGCCTGCGGCTCCGTCCGCATGAATGTCGGTTTTATGCTACATGGGATATCCCGACACAATCATAGATTTATATAAAAAACCTTAGAACCACTTTTACATGACCTCTCGTACCTTAGCGGCGGCTACTAAAACAGGGATCAAGCTGTATCTTCAATTCTAGTAGACCTAGTTTGATGAAACATGCCCTATTATTTAAGTAGGAATAGTACCTTTAAGACTATAATAGTGTAACCAAAATCTACTCTCTGGTTTTTGCGTGAAGATCGAACAAACAAACAAACATCGACGAATTTGGTTCCAGAAGCTCTTATTCGATCTGCATAGTTTGTATTTGAATATTTTTAATTTTTGAAAATTTGTCATTTAATGACTTTATAATAGTATAGAAATGCGAATCAACGTACGTAATGCGAAATACTCATATGATGCGAAACTTAACAAACTTCATAGACAAAAAAAAACACTTCCGCACTAAAAACTAGGTAATTGATATCATCTTCTGGCTCAAGTTCAATGCAAACTTGTGGTTGAGCTGGCCACGACTCCAATGAATTAACGAGTATATATAGTATATGTTTTTTTTTTAATAATTATATGCTTGATTAAGTTATGGCGACCTACTTCGCTATATATTATAGTACCATGCATTCTCAACAGATGGCGGTACTCTTGAATGACAATATTAGTATAGAAGTCTGAATCACGGTGGTGAAGTTTAATAGCGAATTAGCGTCAGTTCACGTCAAAAATAACACGTGTCCGCTCGAAAGATCCTCATCCGAAACTTGATCATCAACATCTTCATTAACCTTTGACTTTTCGTAATCATACGCGTATTAATAATTAATCATCACTCAGTTCAAACGGTGATGGAAAATATCGTAAAGGAATCCGCATGAATGAGAAGTTTTCTGCGTGGTGGACTATATATCCTGACCCCTCCAATTCTGAGGTGACACCCCATACCCTGCAGTAGTACAATAGACGGACTGATGATGTTGAATCTACTATTCCTTCGTTACAATAGTATTAGTATTCTTTGTATTAATTACTTCTATTTGTAATGCAATTTTGTTTATTTATTTAAATGTTTTTGTTCATATACTTGAATATATTTACCAATCTGCCTTTGGGTGATGGACAAGATAAATACAATAAAACATAATATGTATAAAGTAGCTTTTGCCCGTGGCTGCGCCCGCGTGAATATCGATTTTCCGCTACATGAAAAATCCCAAAACAATCGCAGATTTATATAAAAGGCGTATAACCACTTTTACTGGAGCTCTCGTACCTTAACAGCGGCTACTAACACAGGGATCAAGCTGTAACTTCAATCCTACGGGAGCCATTTCGATAAAACATGCTATTTAAGTCTGAATAGTAACTTTAAGACTGTAATAGTTTAACCAAAATCTACTCACTGGCTTTTGCGTGAAACTCTAACAAACAAACAAACATCGACGGATTTGGTTTCAAAAGTCGATCTGAGTAGTTTTTATTTAACTTGGCATGTTGGACGGCGGGTCACGACAGGTGTGTTCACGTGTCCAGTCGCCCAGTTACAATACTTTGTGTAGTAAGCAAAATCGGATTACATTATTTATCGTTTTTACATTATTTATTAACCACATATTTAAAAATTTCAGTATCATATTTTTTAAAGACGCGAATGCTTTACAATTTTTGGACTTACATTTATAAATCTAACCAAAATAAAGTGGCCAAAATAAATATAAAAAAAAAAAATATGGCCGCTATTAAAACAAAGTTCTTTAGCTGTGCAAAAACTTATCAGGAAGCAATTTTGTCTATACGTCAATACCGATCAATTAATTTATGTGTAGATTAGTCATAATGTCCGAATGTCTATGGTCCTGATAAAAATAGAACTATACAAATAAAACTGTAAATCGAATTTAATATAAAAATCGTTACACCGGAATAGATATAAATAAAGGTATTACAAAGGACACTGACACATATCAGGGGTAAAATGTTATAAAACAAAAAATAAATGACTATGGTCCAAGCACGTGTTCGTACAATTATTCGCATATTATCAACATCGTTATCGGCTCGTGGATGTCCACTGCTGGACATGAGCATTATTCTCAAAAAGGAGGAAATTTACATAATCTTCAAGCTTGGAAAGCGTTTTAGAGATCACAATACTCGCAGATTGCTGTGTGGGGCTGTCACAATACTCGCAGATTGCTGTGTGGGGCTGTCACAATACTCGCAGATTGCTGTGTGGGGCTGTCATAATAGCGTCACGCCATCTCTTCCCGTGGATGCTGTGATAACCAGCTGAAGATATATCAGCGCCCCTAGCCAAGTTGGCATTCGACAATCGTTATCGCTAAAAGAAACGAAAAAAATGTATTGGAATGACACTTCTAATCGCAAAATCACACGTGACTTATCGAATAGAAGTGTCATTCCAATATATTTTTTTCGTTTCTATTAGCGATAACGATTGTCGAATATCAACTTGGCTATAGGGCAGGATATTAGTTAACAACGTTATCCTGTTATTCGCATATTATATTTGGTATCTATATACTCATTAATCCAGTATAAAAGTTAAAACATTTCAATAAAATCCAAAGAAAACTTTACCCTTATAATTAGGCTTACAAACTTGGTAAATAATAATTTAAGAGTACCAATCATAGAATATGTATAAATCAGTTTGCAATTTTAACACTAGTTTCAAGCGGAAAAGAGAAATATTAAAATTGTATTCCAAACTGTACGGACCGTCTCTTCTGGAAATGGTCATGATATTATGTACTCGTATATATCCAAGGAAATGGATGTTATAATATGTTATTATTCATTGTTTTTAAAGTTATTGTCGCTTATCTAACAGAAAATTTGGATTGACATCATTTCTCTATGTATGTCTAACTTCTATGTATGAGTATGTTTACCAAGCGTAGTGATTATGGCAAATCCATCCATTTTTAGGAGCTCCATGTCCTGAAGTGAACTTCCTTTCCACTAATGATGATGATATCTCAACTTGTTTGTTCAAATTCTATTATAAATAATTCAAATCTGTAGCCAGCCACGGTCCAACGTTAAAAGCGACAGTAGTAACAAATTGTGCATTAATGAAAAAAAAGTGAAATATGCAGAAAATACTCAATGCCGACGTCCAAGCGTGCTAAATACACAATGCGTGTCATACTAAATAAATTGCCTAACAGCGATATCAAAGGCAGAGACGCACGACTTTACCGAAGAGCCAACCGCGCCCCTTGATCTCGAACCATGAAAATATTACATTATAACATTGCAACGTGAATCGTATTTATCAAATCACGTCTCCCTGTGGGAGTTAATATATGTTGTAGCTTTTAGTGGCATAAATGGCAACGATTCTCGTTGTCCTCACGATAGCATCATTATTAGTGCGATGAACATTACCAACAATAATAACATTTGCTGCAATATTTACTTCAGGTTTATCTAAAAATACCTCACCATTATATCGACTATAGACGTGTTTGTAATATTTTACAAATATATAATAGAACTAGTCTTTGCCTGCGGTTCCGCCCGCGTGGAGGCCAGTTCTCCGCTATATGGGAAATCCCGACACAATCATAGATTTATATAAAAATCCTTAGAACCACTTTTACTTGACCTTTGGTACCTTAACGGCGGCTACTAAAACAGGGATCAAACTCTATCTTCAATTCTACTGGACTGATTTTGATGAAACATGCGGCAGTATTTATCTCGGAATAGTACCTTTAAGACCGTAAAAGTTTGACCAAAATTTATCTGCTAATTTTTGAGTGAATCCCGAACAAACAAACAAACAAATATCGATGGATTTGGCTTCAGAAGCCCTTGATTAGTCAATCTGAATAGTTAGTTTTTAAAACACGTTGATTTTTGAAAATTTGACATTTAACAATTTTATAATATATACCTTAAAGAAACAATATAAAAAATCCCTAAATCAAAATTAAAAAAGTACTTACAGCTTGATAGTAAACAATCATTCCAAACCAAATATATTAACAATGATTCTAAAATAATTAGTACATTTCACCTTCCAAATTTTGTCTTCTCCATACAACATACGAAATTATTATAAAACAGCCTGCATTAATTTATGTAACTGCGAATGTGCAGCGCCTAGGCAAACCACGGTAGTTTTATAAGTGATGTATTTTAATTTTAAAATAAACAAAAATGAATAATTCAAGAATAATTCACCAATTTCAATATAGAAGATAAAACACTTAACATAGTTTCAAAGACAAAGATAGTTTCAAACATCAGTCACGCATGATCAACATCAACTGTAATAATTCTCACGCAATAACTGTATGTATATACATAACGATGACTAGAGATGCCAAAATATTGGACAATGTTACACTTACCTTGTCTTAGACCTCCGGGGACTGCAGCAACGGTATTATGGAACAATGGGACGACCTCTATGCTTATCATTAGCTGAGGTATATACAAAATTATTTTTATAAAACACTAATATTCTCACGCGTTACTGCGAACGTTTAACCAAAGTCGTCTTAACCTTGTGTTTAGAGTGAGACTTAAAAAAAATACGAAAAGTTAAGTAGGTACGAAGACAAAAATGACGACCTTAAAAATTGGGATCATTGAGAGAATTTAATTTAATTAGAGGAGACCTGTTCGTAGTTGATTCTGTTTACGCTTCTGCAAGGTGATCAGCCAGTAATAATGGACTCGACTCTCATAAGTGACTTCCGGAATCGTAATATTCTGACTGCTGTACTGGTTTTGTTTCAACCAGTAACTCCTTCATATGTTATTTGCGCATACATATTCAATCGGATGAGATATTACTTCCTGTATTTTAGAATATAATACAGTAATTTACACAATCCCTGGAAGACAGACCGACAAGTGGTAAAGTGGTATATATATAATTTTCAAAACTGATTTAGTTCCCATAGCACGCAACCGCATCGCCTATGCCGAGCCGCACTCCGCAGTAGCCCCCGCTCGTTGCTGCGCTACAATGCAATCTTCCATCGATCTCATGATGTATTGCACCTCATTTCACTCAAACCGTACTGCAAATTTCTAAACTAATCCCAACTACACTGGCAAGTTAACAAACAACAATCCAGCATCTAATATTGGTTTTGCGCAAATCATATTGCAGCCATGGGAAAGAAACCGCACGAAGCGATACCCCTGATTTTCCAACACGGATAAGATGCATTCGTAGATTTTCTGCAGTGGTTTCGCGGTCTAACCGCTGTTTATCAGTTAGGGAACTCAAATAAATCTATTGAGTATCGTAGCTTAGCTCTTCTGTGTGGAAGTCGTGACACTTAAACGTGGGACCATTTGGTTTAGCTAATTTAAAATTGTCTGTTTAAGCTTCGTTTTAAATTTATATTGGTGGTTAATTCTGCGGTAACAGAACTTAACTAAATTTAGTGTCTCCCTATCTTTTTCTAATGTCAAACACCAAAACGAGATAGCTACAATTCTGGTGACGTCAGTTTCGTTTAGATACGTCAAAATTAAAAGATTTAGACGCGACCTAGGATCATACGGACTAAAAATACGCAAAAACGTAACATTTTTTTGAACCGTTTAACAGAAATGTAGGTTGGTACTCGCTATAAATGTTTACTATCTCGTTTTTTGACATTAGAAAAAGATATGGAGAGACTAAAATTAGTCAAGTTCTGTTACAGCAGAATTAGCACTATTCTGTGGATTACAATTAGAAATAATTGTGAGAATAATCATTTTTGGCGAGAAAAATCTACTAATCTATCTACTAATCTAATCTATCAAGTTCAACCTAATGTTTTTGAAAAGTTCAGCCTCCCTGTCACTAAAATTATAACAAATAGTGACAGGGAGCACTAAAATAGTAACAAATTTAAGTGTTACCTATTAGGATGGTGAAAGTGTGTGAAAATGATATTCTTTTTTTTACACTATATTAGCTTGACTTGTATATATCTATGTAACTGAATATTTGGTCACGATGTTCACCCACTTAAAACCATCGGATCGACTTGAAACTTTGCATGCTTCTAAAGGACCGATGACAATACAATAATTTCAGATTTTTTTTCAAAGATCCTGGCCAGAATTATCAGGGTATTAAATAAAACCCGAACTAAAAAATGAAAAATAAATAATAGTTTAAAAATTAAAACAACACGCTTTATAAGAAAACCGAACATAAAATAAAAAATAATTTTACAATCAAAAGCGTGGGGTGCGCTATATCAATTAAGATATTTGATAATAAACAGATATTGCCAAAAGTAAAGTCTCCAAGCACCCCACGCTTTTGATTGTAAAATTATTTTTTTATTTTTAGTTCGGTGTTCTTATAAAGCGTGTTGTTTTAGTTTTTTAAACTATTATTTATTTAATATTCAACTTAAAAATCTATTATCATTTAAGCATCAATTTTAATGCTTCTGTCTATTAGGCAGCGATACGATCGCTGACATCCAATTTACCGTCCGTTACATCTTCTACAATCTGATCGTCCTCATTGTTCACATTTACATCACACATTTCGATTTCAAAACGAAGGTCAGTGGAATCGTGATCCGTTCTAGCATAACTAGATCAAATTCATAATGGAATCATTTACCCACAACCCATTAAATTCACTTTGAATTTGTAAAGACCTACAAATGAAACATTAAGTGCTCAACAAACGTAGATCGTGACTGATGTTATGCAAAATGCGATACGATGACATTAGGGAGCATGCCATCGAAAGTAATTTGTGATTCTAACAAACCTGGTAATCTCAATTCAGATAAAGACTGGCTTACCTTATTGTTACTGCTAAATTGTTTCAGCTTTTGTAATTTGAATCGATCTTGTACTGAGATAACACAGATTGTTAGTTTGGAAATAAACTTAACCTAATGACACCTCATTATCCTTATCATAGACCATTATATTGTGCCTCAAAATTTACATTGTTAGGTAAAAATTTTAAAAATTTTAATCCATTCAAATAAAATTTAAAATAATTGTGATTTTTTGTGTTGTGGCTTTCTAACAGCCACGAATATTTAAAAATGGTTTAGATATTCTGACTAGTATAAGCTAATTAGATTTCATCAAGTTATAATTAAATTTAATACAATGAAAGAATCATGTAATTTACTATGTCCGACAGATCTAGCATACGATACGTTCGAACTTACATAAACAGAAATTATCTGGAAGTGTTGATCGTATTTCCCATGGCCTAACATATAACATAAATCAGATTCCGATAATATTCCAGATCACACCCTGATTTATTTGTAACGTAAATACAATGCCAAAAATATACATAACACCCATTGTTAAAGAACACGTTTTATCTAACATTATTTTGACCTTAGTGTTTTTGTAGCAAAAACTGTTTAGAGTGAAATCCCACAATCTTTATTTGATCCTGACTCATATCGTTCAACGACAAATGATGAACCGAATATAAAATTGTTTCTGCTCTTTTTTTTGCAAATAGACGCACGTAATTTTCTCGGCATTTAAAAAACAGTCGGTGTAACACCGTTATTAGCATTCAGGTCATTGGCTGAACTAATCTGGATTCTGATCCCGTCCCGGTGTACCGTGTGCGGTATTTCCAGAGTTGTGTGCGAAACAAAGGTTTTTGTGTCCACGTGTGTGTTAATTATACTGTCGCTGTGATTTTTATGCTAGCAACTTGTATGCGTACAACGGTAATAATATTTTTATGTGTTAAATGTTATGAAGTAATTAATTAATCATTATGCAATGATAAAATTTCGATATTATTTAAAAAGTAGTTTTTTTTAATATTTAGAGTTCGACCACGAAGAATGCTATTAAATTATCTTACCAATAGCGATGTTATGTACATATACTTCATCATCCCCAGCCTCACGGGCACAAATCTCCCTCTAATCAAAACGGGGATTACGCCATAGTCTGACATGTTGGCCTAGTACGGATTGGCAGACTTCACTTACGTATACGGGTATGCAGGTTTCCTCACGAAGTTTTCCTTCTCTGTTAAGTACATTAGTTAATGTAGACCGTACATTAATTAGAAATAACTCCGTGATACTGGACCGGGACCGAACCCGTGATCTTTCGATCATAAATCGTATCTATAATCACTACGCCACCAATGTACGTATCTACTATCTATTTAATAATTCGCTGCTCTCTTAAATTTGCTTAATGCAAATCTGATGCAACTAAATATAAGTAATTTTGACCCAGAAATTTTGACCTATGCAGGCTAAATCGCACAAATCTATCATAGTTTTAAACTTTAAAAGCATTTATTTATTCATTGACAAGCAAATAATCTATGTATAATCTAATAGCAATAGCAAATATACAAATCATATGTCGGCTAGTCTTTTACTCATCTCCGAAGGCCAATCAATCGTTCTAATAACGACTAATGAAGCAATAAAAATTATCACTAAAATGTTTAAAGTACTTATTATATTATATTGAACACAAAACAATCGAAAACATTTAGCGATGATTGTGCAATTCCCATTCGAATGTTGTCGTGATGCTCAGTTTGGCTGGCAATCACTCCTCTTCACGACTACAAACTTTAACGATTATTAAGATACTAAGACCGCAGACACACCAGATATTTATTTAGTCCACCATAGATTCTTGTAAGTAGCAAGTCGCTTAAGTTCTAACAAAGCATAACTCAAAAAATAGTCGTTTTAAGTTATGGACGTCGATGAATTGGGAATCAAACAATGCATCGTATGACCTATCAGAGCCAACAGGGTGAGTACTTTTAATGTTTTTGTAAAAAATAAAATACATTATATATAGTACCACAAAGCCTCGATAGATGGCGTAACTCTTTTTAACAGAAAGCTGAATCACGATGAAGAAATTTTACAACGACTTAGCGTATATACAGTGTCCCAATCTCAACTGTCAGGGCGGTGACTGGCTCCACCAAACAACACTATTTTGGCCGGAAATCTTCCCTTTTCCAATACTGCTACTCCTGCCACACTTTGACTCATAACTGGTGACATCCTGACGACTTTATGATCGTCATCAATAAGATCACCGTTAGTCATTTATCTTGCCACAACTGGTGACAATGTACTTAGAGGACATTGTCCATCAAGCAGCCTCCCGAAAAAATCATACTACATCCTAACCCTTGTATGTGCCAATAAATGACTACACACTAGCAAGTCTTGTGAATAAACATGCGTAATCTTTATTGACACGAAAAGATCCGATTAATACAACATATGAGAACGGTGCTCGAAGTTTGGTTTCTAAAGCAACAAGTTGCGAATCCTGATCGAATATTCTATGCTCACCAATTTTATAATGATATACAATATCAGCTATGAAATTTGCATGTGATCACTAATCACTCTTAACAATGAAAACTGCTTCATTTATTATTCTTATCCTACTTCCTACAAATATAAATATTTGTATATATAAAGCATAACTACTCATAAATATTAAAATGCATGTTGACTCAATCATGCGAAAACGACTGAACTGATTTCATACATTTTACTTACTTGAAACTGCTTTAGTTTTAAGACGTTATTCAACTTTGTGTTTTTTTTTTTTAATAATAAGACTGAACGTTAGCGACATTTTCGTCGCATTTTATGTACATTCGACGTATTGTATACCCTGAAATGATGCCCTTATTTTTTTACAAAAAATTTAATGACCTCTATATTATGTCATCGTTTATTATTAAATAACGATGATGAACCATTTCATGCATATTGTAATGGAGAATACTTCATTTAATAAATATCACCATCAACATCATAATAATCCCGTGATAATCAACTGCTGGATAGGTAACGTTTCTTTAAAAAATAATCTCCACGCTTGGCTGGCGAGAGATTGCAGTAGATTTTAATTGAATAATAGGACTAACGCTACTGCCCACTATCCTGGGACATCACCAAGCTATTTTAATTCTCAAAACATTCAAGAGAACAGATGGACTGATGGTATTATTGTGCCGCTTATAAATAAACTGGTGTGCAAACACCCTTAATCACTACTGTTGCACCTCAATTCTCCTAATGTCCTACCTTCATCAGTAATATTAAAAACAAATGTAACGTACACGATTAACCAAGTTTAGCATTGCAAAGCGAGGTTATATTCACAATTTTCGAACGAAAAACATGTGAATATTTGCTCTTTTAGCTTTACGATAAAGCGAGATGAGCTAAAAATTGATTCCGTCTGTTCTTTTCACTGCTCAGTTGTTCAAATAATCGGGTAAACATCATAATAACATATCAAGCAAATGAACATTTAGAACGGTGTCATTTAAGCAACAAATGATCATATCTAATTTGATATTTTGCAATGCTTCGAAGGCCAATAGGCTTATCATAATTTAAAACGTTACATTGTTCGCTGACACTTCAGTTTAAGTTATATACCTAAAATAAGAATAAGTTAGGTTTATATAATAATTTGGGTGTCTTAATTGTTAACTCTAACCTTCTTCATCGTCATTCATTCTGTCATTGATATATAAATACATAGCGCATTCTCATGATTCCATTAATTCAACAGTCCAAAGACCCATGGACATCAAAAACCGGCCGCGGATCCCGATACCTGACGAAGATCCGTACAGCATCGCAAGTTCCAACGTAAACGGATCCGGGTCCAGTGGTAGTTCAGGAGGCTACGGACACAATGGACACAACGGGCACGGCGTGGTGGCCGCAACCAGAGAACAACTCATGATGCAGATGGGACAGAAGAGAGGCGACAAGCCTCCGAAACTCCCACCCAGGGAGAATGGATACGAACCTGCTGATATACCTAAGGTATGTATCGTAGAATAGCCTATTTTTCCACAGTGCCTAATAAGTAAAAATCTTTACTGCGATGAAGGTATTTCACGTGGCTCGTAGAACACTTTCCTTAAATTTAAAGTATTTTATTAGTTTTCTATTTTAGTTGAAAAACAAAAAAAATATTTTAAACTGTTCAAATTTTAGTACTTACTGGTGCTGATTCTGTTGTTACAGAACTAATTAAATTTAGTTCCTCCCTATCTTTTTCTAATGTCAAGCGCTAAAACGAGATAGCTACAATTTTGGTGCTGTCAGTTTCGTTTAGAATTGTCAAAATTAAAAGATTTAGATGCGATCTCGGAATATACGGATACGACAAAAACGTAAAATTTTTTTGAACCGTTTTTCAGAAACATAGGTCAGTACTCACTATAAATGTCTGCTATATCTTTTGGCGCTTGACATTAGAAAAAGATCGGGAGGGATTAAATTTAGTTAAATTCTATTACAACAGAATCAACACCACTATCATTTCAAAAAAAAAACAGCAAAAACTTCACGTGAAAACACCAAACGAAATATTAAGTTAATTTTTCATGTCAAAACTGGAGCTGCTCTTATACTTACTGCAGACATTGACTAGTTATGGGGTACTCCCACATATGAATATGTTTAATATTAGAATTTCTATAATGTGTCTATTACACAAAAGTGACTTTTGTCTTCTTCGTCATGACCTTATGACTAATCCTCTCTCCAAAGCGTACTATACTGTGCCATTTGTATTGACCTCCGTAATATTGTCCAATGTGTTGACAAGCGTTCCATGCCTCTCTCCCTCAACACAATCAGTGATCATAAGTGTTCCTAGACTATCAGGATTACTTTATTGAGAACTTCATTCAATTATAATTCAGTAGTTCCTATGATTGTAGTACCGTTAGCAAAGCACATTAAAACTTTTCAAGTGATTTCAGCAAATTAGGATAGTTAAATACTATAAAAGTTTAGTTTGGGAGTCTTAAAAAAGAAATAAAAATAAACGATCTTGATAATTCAAACAATCTAAACGACTAGACTTCAAACGGGTCGGTCGACATATTGCAAGCCGACGAACATCTCAGTTTGTACAATGTTATTTTTATCAAGACATTCCCTTCGCGGAGAATGAATATAATAGGATATGATTTATAGGACTTCTGTTTCGTGATTGAATTACAAACTTGTATTCACTTTGTAAATTTCATCTCGATATACCAAGATGTGGTTGCAATCGTCGAAGTAATTTCGAAGTGAAAATTGTATTAAGAATTATTCCTTGCATTGTTAAGTTCATGCATTAAGGGGCTACTTTATATGGTACGGCTGTATTTATTGCGGTGACTTACATGTAATTTTTATTATATCCCGTCTTATAATACACAGACCGACTAGAGTTTTATTATTGTTATGAGAATCCATTTCTGATTGCTCTGTCTTAACGTAGGTCTGGTTTTTTTTTAATATAATTTGCTGTGTCACCACTCTAATAACACACTGCACTGCGCTGGTGATTTACCGTAATCACTAGTCTTTCTTATTAAGTTTGAAGGATTGAACTTGTTTATAAGCTTATGTGGCACGGGCATAATAAGAATTACTCCATCTCTTCCTATAGATGCTATGAGACTCGCTTAAGGGATATACCAGGATAAGGCGCAGCCGCGTTAACCTGTTATTAAATTAAAATCTAAGGTCAGGGAGTACTTAGTCTTTTAGCCTGTCCGACAAATAGACTTAAGTATACAGGTAAGCGACCCCGGCCCCCCGAGCTACTACTGTCTCTTCCTACTCCTTCCGAGATAGTAGTGTCCTATATCCCATAGTCCTTCACCTAAATTTCATAATCCTTTCACAATACACCTTTCCCCCCTCATCCTATTTCCTTTCCTCTTCATTACACCGTGGGAATGCAATGAGAAACTTTAATACTTTTGAACCTTATAAAATGGCGGCATCGTGGTTCGCAATACGACACGTCTCATTACCCGCGGAGACGAAACGTGGGCTGCGGATAGCCG
>WUAW01015140.1:19418-30713 GCA_017165845.1 Thaumetopoea pityocampa | reverse complement strand
ATATATATATATATATATATATATATATATATATATATATATGTGTGTGTGTGTGTGTGTGTGTGTGTATTCGAAGAAAATCTATAGGTAAGTTGGCTGCATTAATATAAATAATATAATAGCACCATATCTGTATAAAATTGAAATCTCGATATATCGACTCTTTCCATTTATAACAAGACCATTTTACGACTTTTTAACAATAATTTCTTATTAGTAGTCTTTTTTTTAGAAAGAAGTCTCATCCCGAAGAGTCTTTTTGCACATCTTCAAACCTTTGAATATATTAGAAAACTTTGAATATTTGAATATGTTGATTGAGGCTAATGCGGCTTCAATTGATTTTAACATGCGGCAATGTTGTACATATCGGTGTAAATTCTACTGTAGCACAGCTAAACTTCTGTCTCCTGTCTTTTTCTAATGTCAAACGTCAAAACAAGAAGCAACAATTTTGGTGTTATCAGTTTTGTTTAGACATCAAAATTAAGTTCTACGAACAAATTTAGGCGTGACCTCGGAACATGCCGATTAAAGATACGCAAAAAACGCAACATTTCTTGTGGCTTTAGACAAATGTAGGTTAGTACTCGCTAAAAATGTTTGCTGTCCCATTTTGGTGTTGGGCATTAGAAAAAGAGAGTTGAGCCCAAATTTAGTTTAAGTGGTATGACATCAGAATTGAAACCATTATAGAAATTTTTCACTGAATGTGGATGTTAATAATACATCTTATTACAATCCCCTCGTGAGAATGTGTAGGAACTACAATGAGTACAGCTTTAAGTCGGGCTGTCTCCCGGGGGCTGTACTAATGTGTATGGTGTAATTCAGTAGCAAATAATTATGCACTTATTATTATATGTTCATTTTGGGCACATATAGTAAATAATTAACTGCTTTTTGAATGATTATTCTTTGTATTCAAGTTAGGAGGCTTCTACGTAGGGTAATAACATGGTGAGGTTTTAAACCAGAGGTTCCCAGACTTTTTTTCTCATAGATCATTTTCAAAATTTAGCTGGTTCCGGTGGACCCCCTGCAGCTACATTTCTACCATATTCTCAAAACTCGGCAAAAATTTGAAGATTAGATCTATGGAAATTTGCGTACGCTAACGTAGACCCCCTTCGAGTCTCCCGTGGATCCCTGGGGGGTCTACCTGGATTACTTTGGGAACTAAGGTTTTAGACTAACCCCCATCCCCTACCCAAAATCAGGTGTATTTTGGTACAAATTATTTTAAAATCACGCGCCATTTTTCAGTATAGAATTCGCGCGCTCAACAAAAAAATAAATACACGTGACATCTCACAACACCCCCTCCTTGTGACGTTTTGTGATTTTGTCCGACCCCCCTTTCGAGCCTCACGTGATTAATGGATGCTCTCTTAGATACACATACTTAGGACTGTGACTAGAGTGATTTGTTATAATTTGTGATTTGTACTGTCATTGTCTGTTGTAGAAAAGCCATTTTTCCTGACAACAATGCTTTATTTTTCTCGTTGGCCAGTAATAACTCTCATCTTCCATTGGGATTTTAATGAATCGTATAAGTACCGCTACGCATTGCTATGGTATGCCTCTCGGCCGGTTTTTGCAGCACCCACGAGAAAAAATGCAATGCAGCTATTATAATGCTGGCATCAATCGGCATTTTGGGAAGTTGATTCGCAAGGTTTAATAAAAGACGACAAAGACGTATGAGATTTAAAGGGATTGGCGTACTTAAAGCTAGATGAATGATCAAGGGTAATGTCGTGCTCGATGAAGACATTGATGATCACGTCGTGATGTCACCAGCCAATCATCATGATGTCGTGAGGTCGAAGTGTGACAGGAGTGATAGTATCGGAAAATAGAAGATCGTCCGACCAGACGGGTGGTGTGTCAGCTTGCCACGGCCCCAACCATTGATATCGGGACATTGTATATACGCTAAATCACTATCAAATTTCTTCACCGTTGTTCAATCTTTTATGATAATGACCTCATTTAAGAATTGCGCCATCTATTGAAAATCCGTGATACTACGTGACGAAGTGGGTCGCCACAGTACTTACGATGAACATCCAATATCATGTCATAGATGGCGTCGACGTCGACATGCCGCAAATCTTTAGCGCACTCGGCCAAGGTTTCTAACACGTGAACTTTCTTCTCGTCCGCAAACCGCTCGCAACGCCGCAGCAATGCGTCTCCGTGGAACTTCACAGACGGATCCAGGAACAAACGACGCAGCGTCTTCTTAAATCCAACTTCCGCAAGCGCCGCTATCAACGTCAACTGAAACGTTAAGCGATGATTATGATTAACTTAGATTCTAAAATCTGAGTAGTGAAAAAGTAAGAAAATAAATTAAGTTTTTTGTTCCTCCTGTAAAATTTGTCTAGATACAGAAAGATCTCAGAAGGTCATAGATCATTGATACCCAAAGTGGTCTATATCGAACCTCGGGGGTCGATACAGATCACAATACAATAAGAAATTTAAATTTTTCGAAGCGAGCAGCGCTGCCCGCTGTCAGAAACACATTAGAAGTCGATGAATTTGCACAAATTCAATATTAGTTAAGTACAAGGTCTACCCAAAACCGAAAAATATGGACAATTAGTCTAAGAGGTAAAAAAGTTTGGGAATCTCCGTCATAGACGATATGTATTATAAATTACACATGACACACTAGATGACTAGACCATGAATGATGTACTTATACGAAATTTAGAGTTTTTTTCTTCTCTGAAAGCATAATAACTTTATTATTATTTATTTATTCTGCGCTGAACGTATAAAAAAACATTAAGTACTTCTGTATTTAAATATTCCTTGTGATACGAACATAAAATTGCTTTTATTTTGAATTTAATTTATTCTACTGTATATAGAGGAGTTTTTAGTTTTTAATGAGGACCTACATTTATCAATGTTATCACAGAATACCGATATTCGTACCAAACCAAGGGACTTTTAAATTAAGAGATTAATTCTTTTCGTCTGTTCCATCATCTGCCAACAGATGATATCAACAAACGGTTTTGAGAGAAAATATTAGAAGACCTCAATGCGCCCGCCATGACTAATCTATACTATTATAAAATTGTTAAATGTCAAATTTTGTAAATCAAATATATTAAAGAAAAAACTACTCAGATCGACTAATTAAGGGCTTCTGAAACCAAATCCGTCGATATTTGTTTATTTGTTCACGCTTTACACAAAAACCAGTGGGTAGATTTTTGTCAAACTATTACAGTGTTAAAGGTACTATTCCGACTTAAATACCGCGACATGTTTCATAAAAATCGGTCCAGTAGAATTGAAGATACAGCTTGATCCCTGTTTTAATAGCCACCGTTTAAGGTATGAGAGCTCAAGTAAATGAGGTTCTAAGAAATTTTATATAAAACTATAATTTTTTCGCGATTTCTTTTGTAGCGGAAAATCGACATTCACGCGGGCAGAGCCGCGGGCAAAAGCTATTACATTAATAATAATATATATTACGAAGTTTCTTACCTGCACATCTCCCGCTCCGTGAACCTTTTTATCGACATTTAAAATTGTTTGGACCATTTTATTGTATCTGCTGTTAGACTTTTCGTTCGTTAAGAAGTTTTCTTCAGACTGGCCATCGCTCATTGTGGTCATAATTTTGCACAGGATCTCGTGTTTCAACGGTGTTTTATCATACTTATTGGACAGACGAACAAACTCGTTCACGGCTTCTTGTAAGTTGTTGCTGCAACATAATTGTTTGCTACGTCAACAGATAAGAGTCAACGAGAATTTGATTGACACAGTGTCAGTGACCCTGTGATTTGTACTAATAAGCCCCGACTTCGAATGCCAGTAGAGGCAAACATACATATAGGAATTCCTAATTCTGAAGTAGATCAATGTATGTATGTGAAAGTGTTCCAAATATTATTACTAAAAAGTAAAATATTAAGTGAATATTATTATTAATTATTAAGTGAATATTATTACCAGCTTTTGCCCGCGGCTCCGCCCGCGTGAATATCGGTTTTCCGCTACACATACATTTATATAAAAAGCCAAAGTACCACTCTTACTTGACCTCTCGTACCTTAATGGCGACTACTAAAACAGGGATCAAGCTGTATCTTCAATTCTACTGGACCGATTTTGATGAAACATACCGCATTATTTAGGTCGGAATAGTACCATTAAGACTGTAATAGTTTAACTAAAATCTACCCGCTGGTTTTTGCGTGAAGCCCAAACAAACAAAAAACAATGACGGATTTGGTTTCAGAAGCCCTTAATTAGTCGATCTAAGTAGTTTGTTTTTGATTTTTGAAAATTTGACATTTAACAATTTTATAATAGTATAGATAGATTAATACATATAAGAACATACATAAAAGAACAATCTACCAACCCGCAATGAGCCAGCTACAGCTAAATCCGCCCTCTTAATTTGGGGAGATTCATGCCCTATAGTTAGGACGAATTTGGACTGAATATGATGATATGGGGATGATGATGACAGCCTAATTTTAGACTGTTTTCAACAATTACTGTTTTTTTTTTATTTCAGTGAAGAAATAAGTTTACCTTATACTACTTATACAGAACTGAAAACCAAAAGGTGATAAAATATCACTGTCTTGTTTTTGCCAGTGTACTGTAGAAGTACCACAAAAATAAGTTACGACATTCTTCATCGGTGCAGATGGATGCTAAAAATGCCGATTAAAACTGATCGTAAGAATCAATTCAAAAAAACCTTGTTACACTATGCATAAAGTTAAAAATGCAATGAAAAATGAATTCGTATTATCTCGCTCGTAACAGGTGGACTAACAGCGGTCTCACGTTTGACCAATGGCCGATGAGGATTTTGGGTAAAATACGTAAACTTAGATGTTAAATGCCTGTAAGACAGTTCTTATAAATGGTTGAAATATTTTCGCGCCTTTCGAAAAAATGCACTTCGCAGGTACATCGTTGTAACTTATTTTTGCGATACCACTGAAACCATGAACAATATGGAAAAGGAATTTTATTATTATATATTGTTCATATGGACGATATAAGTAAATTTTCAATAGTACTAACCTCTTCAAATGAACTCGAATTAAAGGTCCCAAAAGCACGTTGTTGGGCTTGCAGTACCGCAGCGTGGTCAACAACTCGAACATTTTTTGGACATCTAAGTGTGAGCCGTGCGCTGCTGTCGCGTCTAGCAGCCGCCAGCAGTTCATCATTATTCCGCGGCCCCCTAGCACGTGTCTGGAAGTAGCATTATTATCATGCCGTAAAAAGACACTTTTTGGCATCGGCCTTCTCCAAAAAAAGGAGATTTTCTCCACGATTGGTAAACACCACGAATCGCTGCTCAATATCCGAAGGCATCTCCAAACTAGTTCTCACCGCACCCTCAGAAAGAAATACACTAGTAACTCGAAAAATGCTATTACTGTGTTGGTACCACAAAGTAAAGTATTTCATATAGTCGTTATTAATGGCGATATGTTTTTGACGGCAACCCGAGTGAAGCATTACTTGAAATTTTATTTAATTGTTTTATGTTAGTTTATTGTGATTCTTTGATATATCGCTCATCCAATAGAACAATGACGTAATTACATTTTTGCAATTTATCAGAAGATACGTTTCAGTTTAAAGGATTATACGCATTTTGTAAATCATATCAATTATCATGATTTTCCATAATTTATTTATAGATTATTATAATTTGAGCATTCTCGAAAAAAATCCATATTAAACAACAAATCATCCAAATTAAACACAAAATAAAATTTTAACTTTTTTGCCATTACGTCATTGTTCTATTGGATGAGCGATATGTCCGTCGTCTTCAAATCGAATGGTAGTATTTGCATTCGATTTATTTGTTAATTCGAATGAATCCACTCATATAGTTCATAGTCTGATATCGCTAATAGTTACTGCAACATTTGGATATCTAAGATTTACTCACAGATAGATGACAGGTCAAAAGGAAATCTTCTCAGCTTTTTAATCTTCGAATAAATAACTTGTAATACTATCTGATTAATGGCACATACCTTTTCTTAGACTGTTCACTAATCAATTCGAATGCTTGATTGATCTTTTTCCTATACACCATTAGCGTCGCAAAGTCGATCACTTTGAATTCGTCCAATGTGAAGTTCGGAGAGGTCTTGTTGAGATCTGCGAGAGCTAGCTCGGCCGTGTCCAGTTCCCCTAACTTCACATGAAGGTCAAAGATGGCAGCTTTCATTCCCGCTGAGAGAGTCACCTGGCGTGGAGAAAATGATAAGGGAATATATAATCATCATCATCAACTTGTGCCAGTTCATTGTTGGTGTTAGAAATAAGGTTTGTTACCAAACGAAATACGTAAACTGATGACAGCTTCCTCATTCCTTTCATGTCGGCCTCGTGTAACATGTAACTCTGTTTTTGCTATCCAATTAAATATCTGGTGATCTTAAATGTTTTATTATTTATTGCCCATAACCCCTGAGTTGGACACACGCTTCTCCTTAAAAGCAGGGGTTTGCTATAATCTCCACGCACTGCAGGGGTCTTAGAGATTGCAGTAAATTTTGATTAAATAACAGGATAACACTGCTGCCCATCGTCCTGGCACATCTGATAACTAGTTCTCACAGTATCGACGAGAAGAAATGACGACGAAGAGTGACACTATTATCATGTCAGCTCCACACAGCGAGTATGCCGATATCGGAGTATCTAATATACTGACCTAAGTCGGATTTTATTATAAGGGATGACGCAGTAAGCCGAAATCATATGACCAAAAGGCGTTTGATATCATCTGCTGAAAGAAAGGAAATCCTCCCAATCTTCTGAGGGGAAGACTAGGGTGTATAGAGCATCACTATAAATACCTAAATTGACATCACAGAAGGGCCCCAGTATCTTTACTAGAACCTTACCGGTGAACATCAGTCCCAGTAAGAACCCCAAATGCTAGTACAAACATCAGAGATATATCAAAGATCACTCACTGTTTGAATGGCCTTCCGAAAATGGAATATCCAGTAAAATGTTAGTGTATTCAGCCGAAGTGTGAATCCGAAATCTTAGGATTCGAAGCCGAGATAATATCCATCACACTACTAAACACACTTTCCGAAAGCACTAAGCATTATTACTGTCGATATTTCGTAAGACGACTAAAACGGTAACGGCTTTTCACGTTTTCTTGTTTATACGAATGTAATGTAGATAATAATTATTACATGACGCCGGCATAATAATAGCCTCGCTCCATTTCTCCCGTGAATGCTGTGAGAACCAACTAAGGGAGATACTAAAATAACGAGTAGCAGCATTAACCTGTTATTTAATCAAAATAAAAAAAAATGTTAAACATGTATATTACAGCATATCTTTTTTGTGGTTTGTTTCTTTCTATATCATTACAAATTTATTAAGACTGAAACGGACAAAATACGGATTAGCTTAAACTAGGTGTAAATATTTTTATGAATAAGGCCATAGGAAATTGTTACAATTAAGACTACCAAGAACAAAACTATGATTAAAAAAAAACACTTCGTTCGGTTCCGCCCGCATAGAAACTCGGAACGCTTTTATTCAGAACGATGCTGATAACAGACTGGCAGGTATCCGTGAAGAGGCCGAGTAATAATTCTCAGCCGCCTCGGCCTCATGTTTTTAATTAACGTCATCAAAAACTTTAATACAATCAAAATTAAATGACGATCAAAACGTACCCCTTCTCTCCGACACTTCTCAGCGATCTCCTTAGCAGCAGTTAGGTTCCCATCGCGGCAGTATTGTTGCAGCAACTTTCTGAGCACACCGCGCGTGTTCATGCCCTTAGCTTCGAGTTCGCAAAGATGGGCCCGTAATGATTCCTCATTCATATGTTTCTAAAACAAAGTGAACACAAATTTATTAAATAAATACCTAACACAAAACATGAGCGCCATTTTATGATTTCTTTTTTAAATTATATTTACCAATAAACAATACTTTTTTATTTGTTTAATATCAATTGTGTAGGGTAGTTAATTTATTTTTTTATCTTGTCGTGTGTCACCGTTGTAACACGTCGTTCTTTAGACAAATTATATGAAAATATAAAATTTCAAGTGTTTTCCTAAAAAAACACCGATCTTGCAGCTAAACACTAGCTGAACATAATCCAATCCGCGGCTGTCAACCTTGTTAACTCAGCACTACCCAAAGGTAGACTGGCAGATACTGTCTCAAGCATTAAGTCCGCCTTTACATATTGTGTGAGAAGATTAAATAAATAGAATAGAGTACTTTTTATTGCACACAAATATAAAAAATTTACAAACGCAACAAACAAGAAATGGAAAGTGTATATTGTATGGTCTTATTATATGCGATCTCTTCCAGACAACCTTTATAAATATGTAGTTTTTAGGTGTTTTATTGATAATGTGTGTCTTACTTAAAAATGTAAGTTTATTTCGAATTAGAGTTGTGATCGTCACGACATGTAATCGTTATAATTTATTAAAACAATATAAAAGTTCGATGGTGACGTTGATCTTACCGGATGCGGTATCTGTTGCTCGAACAAATCAGACTCATCGACGAGACGTTCGTCTGTCAGTCGTATTACGTCATCGCTGAACGCGGCGGCTGTCTCCTTGTCGCACTTGTCGGGGATGCGAGACGTGCAGTAGTCGGCCGCCGATGTTGATATCTTGATCGATGTACTGTTTAATGCCTGTAACATATATTCAAAGTACTTGCAATAATAATAATATTCTAGACAATTTTACACACACTGATTGCTCAGGATGACGGGAGACGACGGGGAGCGACGTATACAATCAATCTAGCGGGAGACTATCCGTTCTGGCGGGAGACTATCCGTTCTGGCGGGAGACTATCCATTCTGGCGGGAGACTATCCGTTCTGGCGGGAGACTATCCGTTCTGCCGGGAGACTATCCGTTCTGAAGGGAGACTATCCCTTCTGGCGGGAGACTATCCGTTCTGGCGGGAGACTGTATCCATAGGAAGACAATATGTATCCGAATGTTTGTATACGAATTTTTGTGTTGGGGCTTCTACATAAATTAAACTTGAAGCTTGTGGACTGTAAACAAGATGTACGGAGATATATTTGATGTGTGCACGTTCATAATCCGAATTATAATAATAATGAATGTGCCGACGCCTGCGGGCGGTGGGGTCTGCGCACGCGCCCTGCTCGCACCAATCACTGGGCGGTATGTGCGCATACGCAGACGTTTTGTTTTCGAATTTTGTGTCCATAGGGAGACATAATAGGGCGGCAACGGCGGCACAACTGATACCACTGCGTTTGATTCCACGACCTAAGGACTCGATTCCTGCGCAATTCCAGCGCAACGAATGTTTCAACACGGCGTACGCTCTGTGATCTTCATGAGACTGAGCTATCGAAGGACGCAGGGGACTAGCCGGAGCGAACGTCGTGCACACTAATCTATTCACAAACTAAGATTCCCTGTATCTTGAGTACTAGACAACGATATACATACTTATATAGATAAACACAATACATAAATAGATAAATACGTCCACTACTCGGATACAAACATTTATGGACTATTGGTGTATTCACCAAGTTTGTCCCTACTAGGATTCGAACCTGCGACTTATTGGCACAGAAAGTATGGTTATTGCCACTATACCAATCAGTCGTCGCAATATACATACATACATACACTCACGCCCTTTTCCCTGGCTCTCCGGCAGGGAATCGAACCCCGATCTCCCGCGTTACAGGTGGGTATACTGACCACTATACTACCGAAGAATTGGGGTAGGCAGAGACCACCTCCCTCCACTTGCTACTAGCAAGGTGGATAGCCGTAGCCCACTTTTCACCTCCGCGGGAAACGAGACGTGTCGGGTGGCGAACCAAGACGCCGCCATTTTAAGGTTCAAAATTATTATAAAGTCTCATTGCGTTCCCACGAATGAGGAATTATTTTCGTCGCAATATGGTGAATTATAATATACGAGTACTACATCTTTTGGTGCTCTGTGACGCCTTCATAATAATAGCGTCACTCCCATCTCTTCCCGTGGGTGCTGTGAGCACCAGCTAAGAGATAATGGGCAGCAGCGTTACATCATCATCCCCAGTCCATATCGTCCCCACTACAGGAGCACGAACCTCCCGTGATCAGGAGGGGGATTAGGCCGTAGTCGTATATAATGTAATATGTAGTTTATATCGCTGGCCTAGTGCGGATTGGTAGGCTTCACATACCCATATAGGAATGTAGGTTTCCTCACGAAGTTTTCCTTCCCCATTGAGTACACCAGTGTCTACAATATAGACCGTACATGAATTAGAAATAACTCACTCAATCACAAATAAAACTTATTTGTATTATCGCGGTATCTATTGATCATTGAAATTACATCGCGTAGAAAACCACAATGTCGATTGCCTTTGTACGTAATGTTTGCCCTTGACTTTGAGGATTTTTGGTTTGGGTCGTCAGTCCAATCATTCCAATGGGATGCCTCCCCATCGTACGTTTTCCGGTCCATGGGAGCCACTCAAGAATCTTTCTCCCGCATCATCGGTCTGTCCATTGTACTCGTACTATGGGTTATGACAAAACCAATGTAACCTCACCTTAACCAAATGAATTATATCAGACAAGTCCTCCTTTATTTTCTTATGCTGCATAAAAGTGCAGAGGAACCTTCCCGTCCAATCTTTGTTCTTATCCCTTGCTTTCGCCTGCATATCTTCCAGAATGTGAATAGTAGATGTCAGATCGTTGCTCATGAGATAACCTTTTATTAACGGCTTAAGTAACTTCTCTGCATCAACCTTCCCTTGAAATAGTTCACCTACAAAAATAATACAGTTGATATACACTATTGTATACATGACATTTTCAACATCATCGACAATGCGAGGAAGTAATACAACTGCCATTGTATAATCTTCTTATTATTGATAGATATCTTCATTCCTGAAAGTCACATGCAGCACTATTTTCTACTCCTCGATGTACTATGCTCTTCCATGTACTTCTGTACACGGCGGTCTTTTTATCGTCAGGTATTGTCAGGCCGGTGAGTGTCTTTACTAGGTTTGACCAGCGGGTGGTTGAGCGACAAGTGGTCTGTTCCCATCAACCTGACTCACAACTATTAGCATTTCACACAGGCATTTCTATTTATGATTTTTTTTTCATGGCGAAAAATCTATACTATATAACTGAGCCAAATCTGTACTTTGTTTTTTTTTGTAAATTTTAATTAAGATATAACT
>WUAW01015139.1:1568-18733 GCA_017165845.1 Thaumetopoea pityocampa | reverse complement strand
TTGGGAATATGGTAGAAATGTAGCTGCAGGGGGTCCACCGGAACCAGTTAAATTTTGAAAGTGGTCTATGACAGAAAAAAGTCTGGAAACCTCTGGTCTATATTGACGACACGAGATTTTAGGAACACTAATTTGTACAAAATTTCTAATTAAGATACCATTGCCACCAATTAATCGAAAATTTGAGGGTAAAAGACTAATTTTACCACACACACCACATAAAATCGGTATAAATTATATATAATATTGATAATTGTTATTTTGAAGGCACGAGTTATGAGGAATACTAAATTGTGCAAAACTTCTAAGTAAGAGACCGACCCCGTATATCTTAAATACAATAAACTCGATATGAAGAGATTCGTAGTTACTAATTTTCTAATGCCTTTATAAAATTTTTTATTCGTTTTTTTTTTTATTAAATTTTCGAAATTTTCCTTCTTAAATTTTATCATTTATATCAATATATTTTTCGTATAAATAAGTATCTAAAACTTAACTAACGTTTATAGAATTTAACTGCAAAGCTGAAGTGGTAGTGAGCGTGCCAACTGACAGATATTGGAGCCGCAGTGCTATAGTCGGCCGCTCACTCAACAGAGTTTAATTTTAGTTTGCTGCAAACTACTTGCCTAGTCCGTCCGCGACCTTACACTGCTAAGTGCACGAATATTTTTTAAGATAACTTATTTTTTTTACCATAATTATTATAACGAATATAATGCCTTTATTTTGATAGCTTTATTTTCTTTTTTTTTTCTATGGTTACAGAAGGTACTATTTTTGGGTTGTATAATGTGCTAGTTGATGAATATGTTGATTTATTTGTATATTATATGTATGTAATATAGTTTTATTAATGGATATTGTGACGATTTGTAGTTATCGAAAACGATAATAGCCATGGACGGCTTCGCTAAACGTGTTTTGGATATATATAGATTAGATAACTAGATAGATAATACTATTGGCACACGAAGAAATGATATCCAGTGAGACATATTTTTAAATGTATTTTATAGCCTGGTATCTGAGATCTTTAAGCCAACTCATTTTAGTACATACATAATTTCGTCAGTTTAATAATAAAATGCTGATGTATCACATTTTATTACTTTTTGTGAGTATTGATCGAATCCAAAGATTGCCACATTAACTATACAAAAGTTCCCGCAAGCATATTGCCTTGAAAAAATACGGTCACTTTGCAATGTTAGTTGCAGTTTTAATCTAATGTTTCAATATTGTTCACGATTGCTGATAATCGTTACACAATGTAACACCAATACAACATCATAGTATACAACACTGAAATAAAACTTTAAAATGACGCTTCACTTGGGTTGCCGCCAAAACTTTACAGAAAGAGAAACAAACATAAAAGTCACTAAAAGTGATATCTTCCAGGCGACCCTAGTAGGCGGAATATATTTCTTTTAAGTTGTTGTTTATCATAAAACGGACTTTTTTATCAATTTTATTTAGAACCAGTGTAAAGGCGAACTTAATGACTGCGGCATTCTCTACCAGTCGACCTTTGAGTGATATAACAAAATATACGTATTATTAACGTGAACAGCAATTTGTGAAAATAGAATCCTCAGTAAATTAATATCTCACGTATAGACTAAGTGTAGACACCAATGTACAGAGTGACTGAAGTAGTACTGACTGAAGTACTAAACTACTTACTTAGTATTAAACTACTAGCAGTGAGTGAAGTAGTTCATTTAGGCAGGTTAGGAGAGAATGAGAGTGAATATTGAAGATGTACCCGCACTACGCAACGAAAAATTCACATAATGAAGTTAGTCGTGAAGTTAGCCGCAAACGCGCATATGCGAAACAGTCAGCTGTCAGTTGATAATAATTATCTATATACACATACATATATATTTATTCAGTATACGAACATCTGTTTAATGTGCTCTAATAGTGTTATCTATCTGTAGTAATTATTAAGACGTGAAAATATATTCCCGACTGGAGGCGGTTCATAGTTGCTCGGTGTAGCGATCACAGACGAGGTCTATGTCCGACAGTGGATGTCTGTGGGCTGATATGATGATGGTGATGAGAATATAATCATAAAAAGACCTGTAGCGTGCGATCTTCTTTATCAGAGCTCTGCCGCGCCGTCCAAAAGTGTACCTAGGAAGTCACCACGTTATAGACTATGTGCGTTATCAGATAGATCACGTCGGGCTCACCAATCATAAAGTGTTTTTCGTAGTTCTGTTACATAAGTGATACGCTTTATTTTATATAGTATATATTTATCACATTTCACATAAATTATGTAGCAATATTTATTAGTGACACGCCATCAGAAAAATCATTAATTTTAACAATTCAAAATTATAAAAGTGACGTTTGAATGTTTCTTTATAGCGCGCGGCCGTTCTAATAAAGAAGGACGCTGCAGACCAGCCCCCCTAGCCGGGTTGACATTCGACAACCGTTATCGCTAATAGAAACGAAAAAAATGTATTGGAATGACATTTGTAATCGATGAGTCACGGGTTACTTGGCGATTAGCAATGTCATTCCAATACATTTTTTCGTTTCTATTAGCGATAACGATTGTTGAATATCAACTTGGCTAGGGGGCAGTTTTATATTAAATACTTTGATAGACCGCGATTGCTAGCGGTCTGTGGTACCTTTAAGCGTTTCAGCGCCGTCCAGCGGGAAATATCTAAATAATTAATCTATCTAATCTATAATTTTCTTTTAAAATAAAATGTTTTATTAACACGCTGACGCCGGCGCAGATATCCGCGGTTCTTTCCGTGCGGCGGCGCCCCAACTAGCGGTGCGCCCCAACTAGCGGTGCGCCCCAACTAGCGGTGCGCCCCAACTAGCGGTGCGCCCCAACTAGCGGTGCGCCCCAACTAGCGGTGCGCCCCGTGGAGCGGCGCAGCGCCAAATTATACTCTCTCGCCAATGCGTGGACGTTCATAGAAAATAGGGAACTAAGCGAAACAAAAAATTTTAAAATTTACAGAAAACATATTGATCATCTGTTGATGGTTGACGCATGACAAGCGTGACCCACCGGTGGGTCATGCCGGCGTCAACGTGTTAAAATACGAGTCTCGCCGGATGTCTCAACAATGGCTACAATTACAACGATTAAAGTCGCTCTAATAATATTTAAGTACTAGTCATTTTGAACAGCGCTTTCTCATTTAAGTGGCAGCAGCCTATAGATTGTATCTTTGTTTTCTCTTGACACTGCACTGATTTATTTACATTATTTTTAATATGCCACTACAATATTATTTAATGATTAAGTCCAAAAATTGCGTTTCTGCCGGCATAAAATTTATAATTTATTATTATTACTCGTATATTATTTTAATTTTACCCTTTTCAGTAGTGGGCAATTCGTCCACTAGTGGACCTGTTTCGGCTGACACGATGATGGCGATCATATGATACTATTGTATCTCTAATCGTCGAGTATTTGTTACCTTGCCAACATCGAGAGAAATAAAATCTCTCTCATGAGAACAGAATGATCTGTCTCAATATTGATCAAAGGTTCATTAAATTTTTGTCAGGTTCAGATATTCCCCCATACATTATTCTCCCGTTGTTTAAGCATTGGACAAAGAGCTTATTCAATTATTATTCGGTTTTTGGGTTAGTGGAATAATTGTTGTATATTTAAGAATAAATTATATCTGCTTTGCTAATCTCTGAGTAGATAAATTTGCAGATTTGAAAAAATCTATTTCAGAGACAATTTTTTTTTGATAATAATTTTTTGTAATGTGAAATAAAAGTAGAAACGCGATTTGTAATGATATCTTAGTATTAATGATTCATCACACACTAATATTAAATTATTATGTAAGACAATGCAATTCGACTTGTTCTGTGGTCTTCAAATGGACCTTGATTGTGCACCGCAATGGCGGTTCAATGAGATGTTCTTTTTTAATATAGCAATGTAACGATGTTTCAGTGAGTGATGATGGGGTCTTAGCGTTGGTTATCGCTTAATTGTCGCTATATTTTGTTTTGTAAACGTTTAAATATTTAGTGTGTGTCGTTTCAAATAGACTATATTAGTCGATGGTAACTAATATTCGTTAAAATTTAACAGTTACAATTGGAACCGTCTGAGAAACGACACATGTCTTCGTTTGGACGTTTGTTAATGTCATTTTCGTGTAAGTCAAGTGTAGTTAGAAGTATCCTTAGATGCAGTTAGTGATAACCGTCCAGAGTCTTCGTGTAATCACGACCAATGATTATGGAGCATCGTGAAGACCACAAAAGGAACCAAAGCCACTTGCCGTCCTGTTCAAGATCGGTTTCATCGCGTACCCACCTTATTTGTTACATTATGTTATAGCATGTATTTATTATGTTTTATAAAATTGTTTTTGAATCAATATGGAGGTCTTTTCTTTTTACGTGACAATTATGTCTAATCTAAAATTGCGCTTTCCGCTGCACTTACGCAAAATATTATTGTATTACGCGCCCAATTTCAAATTAGACGATTTCCTTTAGACAAAACAGACGTAAGGGGAGTAATTTGGTGACCTACTTTACAGTATAGAGCAGATAAATCAGTTTGGAGACAGTGTACTCACCAACCGGAATAAACCAGTTTGCGCTAGCTACCGCGTGCCTCGCACTCTCGCATCAGTCGCTTATAAGTGGCATTAGAAGTTAGTTATGTGTATTAAATTACGTTTAATATGTATAATATTAAGTACCTACCTATAAAAATATGAAAAGTATTTGATTATTTATCTGCTGACCGTACACCACTACAAACTCAAAAATGTCTCCAAGGTGATTTGGTTGTACCACGCATCTTCAACAGATGGCGTAAATCTGAAATGTCGACAATATAACAGAAAGCTGAATCACGGTGAAGAATTAATAGCAACACAGCATATGTTCCACATCAATGATGACGAATGATTAATTCAACTCCTTTTGTATGTTTACGTGACAATATTTTATGAGTAATTTTCAAATATTTTATACATACATACACTCATGCCGATATCCCATAAGGGTAGGCAGAGACCATAGTACATACATACAGTCACGCCTCTTTCCCATTATGGTAGGCAGAGACCACTTCCATCTGCTACGATCGTTTGATGTAGCAAAGTGGCTATCCGCAGCCCACATTTCGCCTCCGCGGGCAATGAGACGTGTTGGGTGGCGAACCACGACGCCGCCATTTTATATGGTTCAAAAGTATTAAAATTCCTCATTGCATTCCCACGGCGTAATGGAAAGGAAAGAAAAAAGGATGAGGTGGGAAAGGTTTATTGAGAAAGGCATATGGAATGTAGGTTATAAATATTTTATCTAGCGTATATAATATGATTTTCCATAATTTTAGTGTATTTGTTCCCTTCCATAATAATTGCGAAAAATGGTTATATAGTAGCGTAGTGGATAAGATTTAGTTCGCATTCAAACCCTTGTTGGCATATTAACATTATACCATGGCCTTGTGTTTCGCAAGGCACATAAAACAGTGGGTCCCGGCTGGTGTCTACATTGATCATTAGCAGGAATGGGAGGCTTACGGGGATGACGTCAGATGGCACTCGTTCATCTCAACCTGTCCTACACCACATCTCTGCATAATACCACAGACTGTATATAGCACTAGGTCGTCAAGAGACTATAATAAATGCGAATGTGTTTGTTGGTGTAATGTATGCAATGTGGTGGGTAGTTGCGAATAATTGCATACGTAGACGCGCATCGACCACCGTCAGTTTGGTAATAAAAAGATATCCTTAATTTCTTTTTTGTTCTAATTCGGTCCGGAGTCATATTCTAGTCCAGATAGCCCTGGACTTATCACTTGCGTTGTCCTTTAAAGCAGCGACGTGATTTTTTTCTTTGAATTTAGTTTAAATGTTAGAAAAATATACAACTCATGATACTTGATTATCTACCGCGGACGAATACGAGTGACCCACGCGAGCTACAGAAAGGCGCAGTGTTTAGTGGGTGCAAATCATAACCACGTAAACTCTGTGCCGATCCCTCGGCACAGCGGTATGCGTCAGGCATTTTCTCCACAATAAAGAAGGATACTCTTATCTCGGAAAAATGTACGGTCTCTGGAATGAAGCTAGTTGCATATAATAAATTAGTAAAGATTTATTCAGATAAATTAGCAATGAAAATAATAGGTCTATAGTTTATAGGTATAGGTCAGATTCAGACGGGTTCAAAGTGTAGCAATATCGGAAAAGGGAAGATCTACCGACCTGACGGGTGTTTTGTCGGACAGAGCCGGCCATCGCCCCATTGGTTAATATCCGGACGTTGTGTTATGCTATGTTACGGGTTAATAAACCCGTTCGTTACCAGGGTCTCCCGGAGAAAACAATCCAAGATTTTTTTCATGATTATATGAAACCATTTGGAATAAATTTAACGTATGTGTATTTAGAACAATCTAAGAAAACAAAATAAACATTCTCTCAAACCGACACAAATATAAACATTTTATCGTTTTAGAAGTTAACAGTATTGTCCAATACACAACATATTTAAACGTGCCTTAGTAAGTTGACCAAAAAAGTCTGTCACATATATGTGACGTCGGGCTGTGCTAAGAAACTGCTGTCACATATGTGTGACGGTTGATTGACTAACTATATTTTTAGGGGATTTTAAGGATTCTTCATTTTCAGCAACTTATTAATTACTAGGTATTTATTAAAACAGTGAATATATGCAGAGCGATCTAGCGTGTATATAACGTCCCGACATCAACAGTCAGAGCGGCGGCAGGCCCCGCCAGACAACACGCTGAGATCTCCCCTTTTCTGATTTCTGGTTTCGTACTACCACATGGGATGAAACCCATAACTGTCACGTGATTATTAACATCATCCTGAATCATAATTATCACGTTATACGAGCTTTTGTTGTAATGAAGTAAAGGTATTTTTGGGAAAGAAAATGAAGCAACAACATATTGAAGTACTTTATTCAATCTTCGCGTCACGCAGTGACCGGCTCGCTCAAATTTCACACAATAACCGTTACTGAAGTAACGAAGGTAATGTGAAGCGCGCCTCTTGTCCGAACATTATTCAACCCATTTAAAGCCACCGTTCCCAAATGGAAAAAATCACATCTCAATATTTTACTTACGTTCGCGGATTATAAAAATTGCATACACCGACCAGCGTTCCCAATTGAGAACATTTTTTTTAAACAATTGTAATTAGATGTTTAGAACATTTTTAACAAAAAATAAATAATGTTTTTTTTTTTGTTAAAAATGCACAGTCTTAAATTGATCAAATATTGTAGAAAAAAATTGACCGCAAATGGGTTAAATTAACCTGCAATTAAACTTATCAATCTTATTATAAAACGCGAAATAACTTTAACCACCCCTTAACGTGTGCGCTCAACTTAATTCGAGCGCACTACTCGGATCAAACCGAGCACACTTGAGACAATTCGAGCGGGCTCGTGCTCTCGCTCGAAAATAAATTTTACATATTTTTTACCAAAACAAGGTTCTAAAATGTTTTTTCGTAAATAAAAAAAATATTTTTAATGTCGTATTTTTTTTTTCAAAAATATGTGCGTTAAGGAGTTATAAAGTTTAAAGCACTCTTTCTGTATGGTTTTTTAAAGAATGCCTTAGCCCTCTATTATATCGTGTAAGTAACAAACAGCGTGCCGCCTACCCGGAGGTAAGTGGCCACACTGTTATATAAAGTTCGAGAGATGTCAATACTGCGGACTATTCTGATCCTTATACTGAAGCGTTTATACTCGTGAGTTGTGACCGTGGTTGCGGGGACGCACCTCACCTTCTAACAGGAACACGGCGCTCAAAACACTCCAGTTTGAGGGTAGACTAAAATATCGTGTATATACATATTAAACAGCATATAGTCTAACGGTAAGTATGCGGGTAGTTACATAAAATTGGAGACGTGTGAATACCGATCCTTATATTGAAGCGTTTACACTCGTGAGCTGTGACCGTGGTTGCGAGGGACGCACCTCACCTTCTAACAGGAACACGACGCTCAAAACACTGCAATTTGGAGGTAGATTAAAGGTAATCTTGGTATTTCACACATAGTAGAACTTATCTACTATCATTCTGCAATTTAACAGCAGCATTATTATTACCAAAAACGCAACTATTGTCTTACTGCTGAGCACAGGTCTCCTCCCAGAATGAGGGGGGGTGAGGCTATATAGTCCACCATGCTAGCTTAATGCGGGTTGGCAGACCACACACCGTAGAGAAAATCTCTCAGGCACGTAGGCTCCTCATGTTTTCCTTCACCGATTGAAACGAGTTATTAGGTGGTCATCCATAAATTACGTCACACGTTAAGGGGGGAGGAGGGGATCACCAAAATGTGACATTGTGTGACAAAGGGCAAAAGCTTTGTGACGTTGCATGTCAAAATTTAAAATATTCGAATGCAAAACTTATATACGAATAAAAAAAATTACGTACTCGATCTATATTTATTAAGTTTAGGTAGGTTTAAGTCGTCGGCGAGTACTCGCTCGATGTTCTGAATAAAATTGAAAAAATATGTGATGTCACACCAGGTTGTCACATGTTTGAAACCCCTCCCGATTTCAAAAATGTGCCAAACTGTAACAAGGGCCGGAAGCGAATTAAAAATCTTAAAATTCTATAAATAATTATGGATGGCCCCTTATTCATACGCATGATTTCGTAAAGTTAGAGGCGCGTCACTTGAATTCCAACTCGAAGTAACTCTCGGTATGCACGATCATACCGCTAGGCTATCGCTGCCTCTACAATTTAAAAGCGTCTTGTAATAAACAGGTGCCTGTTGTATTTATTTCCGATTCGTTCGTACAGTAACAAACGTCCCGTTGCTGCCGATCAGCTCAGTTACTCAATATAAAAAAAGTCGAAAACGAATATTAAAATGCGAGTAAAAGCTTCTTCAGGAAGCTTCTCTCGTTTTTTTGTTAACATATTGTGGACGGATGACGAGATATCCCGTCTCTCCTATTTCGTTATTACGGGCCGGTGACGAGATATCTCGTCTTTCGTAGAGGGCGCTGGCGAGATATAGTCGTCGAAGTGAAAATTCTTTCAGAGATTTGTATAAAAGCGATTCATTAGGTGAGATTACTTTTGATGAAGTCAGCAATGTACACGTAACCCTTAATCGTGGGGTTTTAGTTTTCACAGGAACTAAAGAAAGATTTCTCTGCGAGACAATGATCCGTAATGAGATAATCCGCAGAACATTGAATCGCCGACGTGGCTCAAAGGATTGCAAAACTGAAGTGGCAGTGGGCGGGGCACATGGTTCGCAGAACCGATGGGTGTCAAAATGGGTGCGAGTTTGATCCTGTTCCCGTACTACTGAGTTATTTCTAATTTGTGTGCGGTTTACATAGCAGATATCAATGCACTTAACGCAGAAGGAAAACTTCACGAGGGAACCTACATGCCCGCGTGGGTGTATCAAGTCTACCAAGACGGACTAGACCAGCATGGTAGACTACGGCCTAATTCGCTATTATAGATCCGATAAAGGGAGGTCCGTGCCCCTGTAGGATGAACATGGACTGGGGATGATAATGAAAGATAGAAATTTTACTTCGACAAGCACTATCCCTAAAGAGACACAAAATGCACTTCACGCACCAAACAACAAAATCATTAATACTAATGAGATATTTAAATTATAATGACGATATTAGACTATTTTTATATAGAGCGTCGTCTTGAACACAAATTAATCGATTTCACTAAATTAAACACATTTTGGAATAATATCAAAGGCAGTGTTTGTAAAACTTAATAGCTAAAAACAGCCATATTTTTAGGTAAATATTTACAAATACTAATACCAAAAATACATTATTTACAACTATATACGCATTTATCAGTTGGATATAAATAATAAATAAACAAAACAAGATATCTTCTATTCATCCTTGAAGCCAAAAGAATAGCACCATTTGCTGGAAACTGTGGATAAATTCTGTCGTCATAAGAAAAAAAGTCACAACTAACAAAATCAAAAAAATATTTAAAACACGAATTATATACATATTGGGAATCGGCACAAGATGGCGTATTGATTTTTTTTTACAAGATTTGTTAGATGCGTCCTTTCGCCTTATGACAATAATATTAGGGTGTTATCACATTGGTGATTTGCAAACACGTTTCCAGCTGAATTATCTCTCTTAATCTAAACACGCATTAATCAAATGAAACTAGGTATTACAATTCTGTACCTTAAATATATGATAATGCTATAAAGTTCATTAGTTAAATACTAATGTATGGCATCTAAGCGTTTATTTCATTGCCCGATTTAAAACTTAAAAACTAATATGATTACAAAGTTGTAAGTGCTAATGCCAAAAAGACATTAACACTGTTCGTTCAAAATCAGTAGGTAGTAATCTACATTATATCATAACTGCGAATATGTATGTTTGCTTAAAAGAAAGTCCACTAAACGAATTCTGATGAAGTTCTCACTAATATAACCTGTAACGACATTGTATCAACTGAGTCATTATTTGAAGCCGCTACAGTATTTCAGCTTTAAACAGTTAGCCAAAACCAACACAACTAAGTTTATTTATTTAACCTACCAGTTTAAGGGAGTCTAATACCTCCTTAACCCTTTCGCGACTGTTAGAGACACTACATATGTCCCAGTCAAGTTTAATAGATGCTAACTATCCATTTACTAAAATTTCTTACGCATTTCTTGTGAATGGGCCTCTATTATTACATTTATAAGATTAATGGGACATATATGTACCAGTTCGGAGGTCGAGTGTGACTTATATGTCCCAGACTATAACATTGCACTGATGTAAAAAAAAAACATTATTTTTCTTTTAACCTATTATATTTGGTCAGTATCGCCGCCGACCACGCGAGTGACCAGGGTTCGATTACCCGCCTGAGACCCAAGGAAAAGGCGTGACTGTATGTACCCTATTATAATGAATAAGTTCATCACCTCAAGTATTAGAAACGTAACCTACCACATTTTTCTTAAAAAATCCGTCCCGAAAGGGTTAAATATGAATCTATATTATCATCACAAGTGTTTTTTTTTAATATAAATAGTGTGTGTTATATAAATGGGTAAGTTTACAATATAACGAGAACCTTTTAAATTAACGAAAGAACTGGTTGAAAATACACACAGTTTTCACAGGTAAATAAGATTTGCGAGCCGAATAGAATATATCACCATCATCAGCTCCTGGTAGTCCACTGCTGGACATGAGCCACTTCCATAAAAGGGAATTTGATGTAACACACTTGGAGATCGCGGTAGTTATTGACTGCAAAATAACGCCGCTGCCCATCATCCTGGTACACCCCTCAGCTGGCTCTCATAGCATCCGCGAGAAGAGATGGAGTGGTGCTATAATTCGACACTCCCTCCGAATATAATGGTATTTTTCAAAATCTCCAACTTTACGGGAAAAATAAAAAAAAACTTATTTTCAATAATTATTTTTTTAAATAACTATGAAATAAATAATGATAAAAAATCATAAAAAAGAAAATGTGATACAGGAAACTGTAATCCAGTGTGAAGTTTCCACATATGCAATAATATAATTTTTTTTAATGAAAAAAATATTAAGCAGAAAATATTCGTCTGTAAGGTGAACAGAACGGAATTGTCATATATTTTTGGTTTTGTTTTTATATTATAATGAAATACCGTATTATAAGATAAATATGTAATTAAGAGGTTATAGTAACGATCCGTTACTTACTCAGTCTCATGTTTTATTTTGAAAACATTTTAATATTTTTGAGATAAGCCCCATTTGGGACTTTTTGAAAAATATTACATATTTGCAAGACAAAACATAATTTGAATATAATTATACTACTACACAACTCTTGTGCATATATATAAATTATTTAAAATAAAAAAAAATAAAAAAAAATGGCAGTTAATGGGTAATAATAAATAATACATTATAGCACCACCTGATCAAATATTTCCCGTAATGTAAATTTAAAAATGTTAACGTTATTACAATCGGTTATTAATTTATTCGGTTAAGACGTCGAATTATACCAACAGCAACAGTTAACCCATTCCAACGATATATAATCAAAAGCGAACCGGTTTTGTACGAATACTTTTGAACAAATAAACCTTGAGACATATACAGTATTAAAATATTATTTATGCCACTCAATAAACTTTCTGTTTTATATATCAAAACCAAGCGAGTCTAAATTAGAATGACAATTTATTTTTAAGTAGACGAGGCATAAATAATTCCAGAATGCTGTATTCGTGCTGAAATAAAAGACGTACAATCATAGTACCGCTAACTATCGCAATGGACGCTTGAATGTTAGGATCGATATGTAGTTTGGATCTTAACGCAGAAAGATCGCTCGCTGTGTGTGTGTGTCAAAGAAACACAGTCGGCAAACTTGAAGCATGACCACTATAAAGTTGCATTTTGTGTAGTATTCGGCGGCCACAATATAAAACTCGTGTTACTATAATTACTGCTTGCAAGCGAAAATGTTTACGTGCGTACACACGTTGGAGGCAATATAAAAAATATATAAAAATTATTGTGTGAACACACACATATCAGCATTTTTTTATTATCACTTAATCGCATGTTATCAGAATATTGTCTAACATAATTCACAGCACGTAAACATATAACTTTTTTATTTCTTTTAAATAGAAAAGTATTTTTTTTTAGGATCTTCAGATCCTAAAAAAAAATACTTTTCTATTTAAAAGAAGTTCAACTAATGAAATAAATAATTTTGTCACATTTTATCCAAATATTTAACTTTAGTTTCGCCGTGTAGCTTATTTCAATAAGCTACACGGCGAAACTAAAGTTAAATATTTGGATAAAATGTGACAAAATTATTTATTTCATTAGTTGAACTTAGCCGTGGTACCTGACAATAGCGTCACTCCGTCTCTGCCCGTGGAGACTGCTGAGAACCAGCTAAGGGACGCATCCAGATAATGGGCAATAATAATCCAGATATGTGTGTGTTATTCAATCAAAATCTACGGCGATCTCCGAGACTCCAACTAATCGTGGAGATTATGGCAAGTTATTTTGTAAAGAGGAGGCATATGCCCTACTCTGGTCTTCCAAGGGCAGATAATGATAATGTTGATGAACCTTAGCATTCCATACATCTATTGTACTTATAAATAATAATAACAATTCATTTTTGTACTGAATTCATTTTTGTACTGAAACGTGTATGATTGTCGATGTTGCCAAAGTGAAAATACATATAAATGCATCGAAGTAATTGGATCAATTGACATTACATAATGAGTAATTTAATTTTCATCGATTAAAAGTATCGCATTAAATAATTTTCGATTCATAAGATTTTTATATCTATATTCCATTTATTGTACGCAATCAGTAATATTAAAATTAAAACAGTAACATTATCTACTTAAAATATTTATCAACATTCAGAACGAAAGCAAATTAAAAAAGCATAATATAGAGAATAGTAGTCAAACTATAGACGCTAAAAAAGTAAAAATATCTACAAAAATACTAATTTATTATTACAGTAATACTTAAATCCTATCTGAATGTAACCTCTTTAGGTCAAGACGTGAATGCCTAGATGCCTTAATCCCCTCATATGCTAGGTTTATTCAATGCAGCTTCAACAAAGCTACATACTGATCAAGCAAAAATTTGAAATAAAACTGAAATTTGGAAATATGGCAAATGTAATGAAATAAATTTGGTAATACCAAATCCTATCTGAATGTAACTTCTGTGGGTCAAGACGGCCCTAATCCTAATTCATAATTAATTTCTATGCTGGATTTATTGAATGCAGCTTCAACAAAGCTACATAATGATCAAGCAGAAATTCGAAATAAAACTGAAATTTGGAAATATGGTAAATGTAATGAAATAAATTTGGTAATACCAAATCCTATCTGAATGTAACCTCTGTGGGTCAAAACGGCCCTAATCCTAATTAATTCCTATGCTGGATTTATTGAGTGCAGCTTCGACAAAGCTACATATTGATCAAGCAGAAATTTGAAATAAAACTGAAATTTGAAAATATGGCAAATGCAATTAAATAAATTTGGTAATATATAAATCCTATCTGAATGTAACTTCTGTAGGTCAAGACGGCCCTAATCCTAATTTTTATTAATTCCTATGCTGGATTTATTGAATGCAGCTTCAACAAAGCTACATACTGATCAAGTAGAAATTTGAAATAAAACTGAAATTTGAAAATATGGCAAATGCAGTGAAATAAATTTGGTAATACATAAATCCTATCTGAATGTAATTTCTGTAAGTCAAGACAGCCCTAATTTTATCCAATGCTGGATTTATTGAATGTAGCTTAAATAAAGCTACATATTGATCAAGTAGAAATTTGGAAACAAAACTTATATTGGAAATATGCATTTATATGTGAACGAAGCATGAGAGTCATGAACTACTTTGACTCAGTAGACAAAAAACTATGCCGTCTTATAGGAACACTTACAGACCACTGGCACGAATGTTTACAGGATGAATGTGTCTAGCAGCACAGCGTGCAGGATTTGTGATATAGAAGTGGAAACCATGGACCATACGTTGTACTACTACGATGAATTGTCCGGAAAGTGAACAAATCTACTTGGACTAGCGTACCCCACGCACGAAGTTTATATGTACCTTTATTGAAGCAGGTTAAGTACATATATCCTAACATAAAGTTATTATTAGGAATTAGTTTCTCTACTTTTATTTTCTTTATTACAATTATGTGTGTGTTGAATAAAAAAAATGAATTCAAAATCAGAATACAGACTCAATATAAACCAATAAATATAAAACTCACTTTTTCACAACTGGCAACACCAACATTACAATAATAGTCTTGAGACTCCCTAGTATTATTTTTTTACGTAATTTCACTTATCACTACTTTCAGTCTTAGTTTAGTTGGTTCCGATGTTGACCTATTCTCCTCGGGGGTCTCGAAAAAATTTTGCGAGCCGTTGTTTTTGTACAGCGCGATATTCTTTGTTCGTTAACTTGACCTCCTCTAACAACTTCTGTACAGCCTGGTTTTGGGGGTTCACATTTTCAGCTCGTTTCAGATCGATAAACGCTTGGTCGAAGCTCTGCAAAGCGAAATACGCTTGGCCACGCCGATACAATGCCTTTTCATTTTTTGGATCGAAATCTATTACCTGAAAAGGATTGATCCTCTGTATTTTGAAAATAATTGCACAGAATATTAACTTCAAAAAAAAAAACATATGTTATAAAATACAGTATAAAATAGGTTCCCTTCCTATTTTATACTGTATTTTTGTTATTGATGCAAGTATTGTTTTATTTTTAAAAAGGAAGCAACTTGAACAGTTTGGAAGAATGATTATTTTTTAATTTTTAATTACTGTTTTATGAATTGATAACATTTTATAATTGAAACATGAATGAATGTGTGTTTTTATTTAAATTATCAATTAATTGTTCTGATTGTGGTCACAAATTATACTAATTAATAATAATCGATCTCCAATCGGCTAGACTCTCTACATCTTCTACTGTATCTATCACGGAGAGTGTTCCGAGGAATTGTTTGGACTAATTCCAGCCGCTGAATTCCAATACCGCACATCTCGTCACAATTTAAAATTTCACGTTCATCACTTGGATAGTTGACGATCTACCACTGTGCTTTTCTCGCGCAAATTCTTTCCACGCACCACCATTCTGTGGAATGAGCTCCCAGCGGCGGTTTTTCCAAGCGGATACGACTTGGGGACCTTCAAGAGACGAGCTTACAGTTTTCTTAAAGGCCGGCAACGCACCTCCGGCGTTGCGGGTGTCTATGGGCAGCGGTGATCACTTACCATCAGATGACTCGCTGGCCCGTTTGACCCCCTCTTATATATAAAAAATATAATAATTAGAGTTACCTTTGAACAATACTGAACACAGGATTTGTAGTCGAACAACTTCCTGTAGCATATCCCCAAGTTCAGATAGCACTGCATCGTGTACGTGTCTATCTGTTCTTGCACTGCAATTAATAATGTCACCATCATCACATCGCCAACCCGTCTACTGTCCCACTGTAGGACACGGATCCTGTTTCCGGATGAGAGCGGCTAGGCTGTAGTCCACCACGCTAGCCTACTTGGTAGACTTGATACGCAGTCAAGAAAATCTCACAGGCCTGTACGTTTCCTCACACTGTTATCCTTCACCGTTTGTAGCGAACAATAATTTCGAAAGTCGATCATGCCTTGAACTGGAAATCTAAGATTTGACATGTATGGTCATACCGGCGTGCCCCCACAGAGGAGAGGAGCCAGAAGGGTTCTCTGGGAAAGCCTTAGGGCTCTCAGTAGGAGGGAGAGAGAGAGAGAGGGAGAGAGAGAGAAAGAGAGAGAGGGAGAGAGAGAGAAAGAGAGAGAGCAAGATCTCTCTGAAAAATAAGAGGCACGTGAGCGATCACGGCCAAGCCGAGTGATTATGAGAGTGCTTCCCGCTCTCGGGCACACGGGCCAAGGCGGACGCCGCAGTTTTTAGTGGGTGCAATCCTCACATAACCGACGTGCCGTGCTCTGGGTGCGACCGTACGCAAAAGCCATTTTTTGTGCGCTCAAAAATTCGATTATTCTCGATACGTCGCTTTGACAATTTTCCATCATAAAATTGTGCCTATAGTCTAATTTATCTATACTATAATATTATAAAATCGTTAAATATCAAATTATCAAAAATCAAAGATTTAAAAACAAACTACTCGGATCCACTAATTAAGGGCTTCTGAAACCAAGTTTGTTGATGTCTGCTTGTTTGTTCAGGTTTCACGCAAAAATCAGCGGGTAGATTTTAATTAAACTGTTACAATTTTAAAGGTACTATTCCGAATTAAATACTGCGGTAAGTTTCATCAAAATCGGTCCAGTAGAATTGAAGATTGAGCTTGATTCCTATTTTAGTAGCCGCCGTTAAGGTACGAGAGGTCAAGTAAAAGTGGTTATCAGACTTTTTATGTAAATCTCTGATTGTGTCGGGATTTCCCATATAGCGGAAAACAGACATTCAGGCGGGCGGAGCCGCGGGCGAAAGCAAGTATA
>WUAW01015129.1:883-13433 GCA_017165845.1 Thaumetopoea pityocampa | reverse complement strand
TATATATATATATATATATATATACATATATATATATATATATATATATATTACAATTTGTAAATAAAGTGGGACCATGTTCCATGGAAACAATAACTCTATGGTAGTCTTACGATAATTTGAGGTCATTTCATGTCTGAAGTGTCATGGAATGGCCTCCCATAAACGCATATTTAACATATTCATATTTTTATCTTAAATCAAATATATATGAGAATTTTCCACAAATTTAGGCAGACTTAAAGTATCAACGAAAGAATTGTGCTCATATTTTTCCTCTTTAGTAACTTTCATGCGAGATCCATAGAATTATACAATTGTAATGGAAGTCACGATACGTCATTGTTATTATTATTTATATTAACACCGGATATTATTTATTGTTTAATCCCGGAAGCCCTATAAGCGGGCTCAACATAATCCCCCGTGAAATACCTCAGCATACGTCTTCGTGGTATATCTACCTTATTACTCGTATAAGTTGTAATTGTAATTTCAAGAACGAGCTACTTACAACAGTAGATATTTTAGGCTTTCAAAATAACAAATATTTTTAATCAAAATACAATAAAAGATATTTTTTTATTTATTATTCAAGAGATCTGGGGTATGCAAGTGGATAAAAAGGGAGTAGATAGATGTGAATGAATAAAGCCACCAAAGATGACGGATAAACTTCGTTCAGAAACAATAATTCGAGGTTTTCTAAAAACTCAATGCAAAATAATGTTTGGGAAATGTCTGAAGTGCAACACAAACTTGAAAATTTTATCAAAACATGGTTAGATTGCTTGCAATATAATTGTATTACCACCATACCCATACCATATGATCGAACATCCCTTTAAGGTTTTTGAAATTCATAAGAAAACTTGAGTACTTATCTAGTCGAAACTGAGCCTAAAAATACTCATAAAATAAAAATTAATTATGAGTTTACCTAATTTCCTTTAAAACTAAAATGTTTGTATTTCACAAGTGTTTTAGCAAAATGTGAATTTTGGATTTGATAGCATACATTTCTGAAATATCGCATAGAAATGAAAACAAATGCATCAAATTATAATCCATAAAATCGGGCAAATTCATTTTAGCAATATTTTAATTGCATCAAATTTCATTTCTAAGTCATTCATGCAGTAAATTACTCAAGACATAAATACACTCACGCCGATATCCCATAAGGGTAGGCAGAGACCATAGCACATACTACATACATACACAGTCACGCCTATTTCCCATTGGGGTAGGCAGAGACCACTTCCTTCCACCAGCTACGATCGTTTGGTGTAGCAAAGTGGCTATCCGCAGCCCACATTTCGCCTCCGCGGGCAATGAGACGTGTCGGGTGGCAAACCACAATTCCGCCATCTTATAAATTTCAAAAGTATTAAAGTTCCTCATTGCATTCCCACGGCGTAATGGAGAGGAAAGGAAATAGGATGAGGTGGGAAAGGTGTATTGAGAAAGGAATATGGAATTTAGGTGAAGGACTATAGGATATAGGATACTACTATTTCGGAAGGAGAAGGTAGAGACAGTAGTAGTTCGGGAGTTATTTGCCGGATAGGCTAAAAGACTGAGTACTTCCTGACCTAACTATTCTACGAATTCTATATTAACTTCGTTTGCAACAAAACTCATTTCGTATTTCCCATCTATTTCATTTTGTAAATACACCATTAAAACTCCATTCCATAAATTAGAATATTTGATTAGTCGTCGTAAAATACGATTATCCAGATTTACTTTCGAGATGTCTTAATTCAATTTAAAATACCTAGTTGGAGGAAGCTTAAAGGCTGGCCCAATTAATCCAAACGAAATGGCCCGTTTAACCACGTTTCAAATATATGAAACAAAATTTTGTGTTGAAATAAATGAATAATTATATTATTAAACATACAAACGTCTTGGTATCATCAAATGTTTGACTATGTATTATATAATTAACTAGCTTTTCTTGTGGTTCTGCTCGCGTAAATGTCGATTTTCCGCTACACGGGAAATCTCGAAACAATCAAAGATTTATATAAAAAACCTTAGTACCACTTTTACTTGAGATTTTGTACATTAACGGCGGCTACTAAAACAGGGATCAAGCTCTATTTTCAATTCTACTGAACTGATTTTGATGAAACACTACCTTTAAGACTATTAATTTGACTAAAATCCACTAGCTGATTTTTGTGTGAAGCTCAAACAAACAAACCTCGACGGATTTGATTTCAGAAGCTCTTAATTAGTGAATGTGAGTAGTTAGAAGGTGTAATATCATACAAACTTGTCATGTTGTAATCATCATCATCATAATTTCAGCCCATAGCTGTCCACTGCTGAACATACGCCTCTCCAATCGAATTCCAGCGCGACCGTTCCATAGTCACCTGCAACCAACGCGACCCAGCGATTCTCACCAGGTCGTCGGTCCATCTCGTAGGTGGCCGTCCCACACTGCGCTTGCTAGTACGTGATCTCCATTCAAGGACCTTTTTGCCCCATCGGCCATCCGATCTTCGCGCTATGTGGCCTGTCCATTGCCACTTCAGCTTGCTTATCCTGCGGGCTATGTCAGTGACTTTGGTTCTTCTACGGATCTCCTCATGTTGTAATGTGCTGAATTAATGTAATGTTTTTACAAATCTAATACTAGTAATAGAATCGCTTCCAATAACATTTTTTTTTGATTGGATATGATGGCAAAATCTGGAAAAGCAGGACGTAATTCAATTAAAGGGCAGCACAATCTCATTTTATTCAGACGTTAGGTAACGGCTTCCGTAATAGCTCAGTTACATAATCATGCCTCGCAATACCTCGTGTAACTTTAATAATATATCGCTATATTTTGTTCGCAAATTGTATAATAATATGATATATCATCGAAACGCTAAGCGCATTTTTCGACTCTTCGTTTGGAGTTATAAAATATGAATATTCCTTATATTTACATAATAAACAGACTTGTTCTTCCCGTTCTTTATTAAAACATATAATTAATAGGAACGTAACAGCTGCATTTTAGGGCAATTTTAAATATTCAGCAGCCAAAATTTGGAATTACACTCCCCCAACCTTTAGCAAAATCGAATCTGTTATAACTTCCCATAATTGTTTCAAAAAGAGTATTTTGATACGATAAACTAATGCCATAGTGGACCACTGTTTAAACATGAAATATTTTTAAAAGTAATGCCTCGCAATCGCAAATGTTTAAAACTCGCCATTGCAAGATCGACGTTTAAAAAATTTGTCACATCATTTTTATAACTTTGACTATTATTAAAACCACTCACAGTATTTGTAGTTTTTCCGATTGTTCTATTACCGACTGGACGGTTTTTCTTATTCACCACTACCTAATTTTGTTCCATTGATCATTTGTAGATCATGAAGACAGTGTACACATATTTTAATGAAAATATGCTCTTATGTATCTAATCAATGATATTTTTGGAATATTTTAAATATACATACATACATACATACACTCACGCCGATATCCCATAAGGGTAGGCAGAGATCACAGTACATACTACATACATACAGTTACGCTTCTTTCCGATCGGGGTAGGCAGAGACCACTTCCTTCCACCTGCTACGATCGTTTGATGTAGCAAAGTGGCTATCCACAAACCACATCTCGCCCTCGCGGACAATGAGACGTGTCGGGTGGCGAACCATGACGCCGCCATTTTATAAGGTTCAAAAGTATTAAAGTTCCTCATTGCATTCCCACGGTATAATGGAGAGGAAAGGAAAGAGGATGAGGTGGAGAGGAAGAGAGGGTGACGTGTAATTTAAATATACTATTGTAATTATGTCATTATCATCATCCCCAGTTCATATTCGTCTCCAATACAGGGGCATAGACTTCCCCTGATCAGGAGGGACTTAGGCCGTAGTCCACCATGCTGGCTTACTGCAGATTTATAGACTTCACACACCCATCCAGGCATGCAGAATCGCTCGTGAAGTTTTCCTTCTCCGTTGAGTACATTGGTGTCTACAATCTAAGCCGTAGACGAATTAGAAATAATTCAGTGGTATAGGACCGGGATTGAACCTGCCACCTTTCGATCGTGAGTTGTGTCTATAACCACTAGAACACCAATGTACGATGTCATTGTGTGGTGGAACGTAACTTTACTTCTACGCCTGGTAATACTAAAAATTCTATAAATGTATTTATCACGGGCCCAGTTGAAAATAAGCGCTGTGGTTTAGTGCCATAGCATTGGGCCGAGCCGGTAGCCCGTTCGAATTTTTCTCGTGTGCATTTTTCATAAATTTGTAAGCATTGTAGTGTAGGTCGAATAAATATTTTTTTTTTCTTTTTATTTAAAAATGTATTAACATGTTTAGTTTAAAATGCATAAAATTTTTGAATGTAAAATGCTTTATATTTCTTTTTATAAAAACGAAAGCTAAAAAGCTAAATATATAATTGTATAAAATAAGTTTCAAAGTGATTTATGTTATTACTTTCAGTTGAAACAATTTACATAATGCATTGTATAATAAATAACAAATGCCCTGAAGTTGGGTTTTGATAAAAAAAACTATCGTTGAATAAAAAGACACATTGGTGCCGATTCCTATAGAGAGGTTCATCTCTGTGGCCATATTTTTTAATAACCAGCTCTTCTGTGGGCATTTTTTTTTCTTTGGAATAGTTATAATAAAGTATTATTATTAGTTGACGGCATAATGCGGCTTACAAACTAAATTGAAGCGAAACACGGCGTCGTGTGCTCGGTCTCCCCGCTTTCCACGACGCCATGTGCCTGGCCTCCCCGCTCTACACGACGCCGTGTGCTCGGCCTCCCCGCTCTCCACGACGCCGTGTGCTCGGCCTCTCCGCCCTACATGGCGCCATGTGCTCGGCCTCCCCGCTCTCCACGGCGCCGTGTAGTCGGCATTGACTGTATTAAAGCTAATCACACACAATTTTATAGCCCTCATCGCTCTGAGAGTGTACTGCTCTCTATGGCGACCTACTTCGCTACTCAGTACCACACATCCTCCGCAGATGGTGCAAATCTCGTATGACGACGTTGACATAAAAGGCTGAATCACGGTGAAGAAGTTTGATAGCGACTTAACGTATGTACAACGCCCCAATATCGCCGTCGTTGGGACGGTAGCAATCACCGCTAACATAACATTCGTCTGATCGGAAGAACTTTCCTTTTCCGATACTGACACTTCTGCCATACTTCGACATATAGCTGGTGATATCCCGCTGTGATGATCATCGTCATAAATATTGTTCATCATCACGCTATGAATACCTATAAGTAAACTATTGATATTTGATCCAAATCTCACATTATACGAGTAAAATACTTGATTGCAACTAAACTTTTATTAATTTTACGTGGTGATAATCTTACAAAACACTTCCAGACAACTCAAAATCTGCTTTCAGATAGTGTCAGACACCTAAAACAAGAATTCTACGTAGGATGGCATCAACACATTGAAGGAGCTTGAGGATGGCTCCAGAATTTCTCATGTACTTCTCTGCAAACTGGTATTTTGAGCATTTAAGGATTCTTCTTCATCATTATCACTGCTCGGCGATTGAAATTCGATTAGTTTCTTGATTTACAAATGCGGAACCTAATATGGGGCTATTTAATTACATTGACTTGCCTGTATATGTAATCCGCATCTTATTTTCAGTACCCTTACTCTAATATATCTCTGAGCTGGTTTTCACTGAAACTACGCTAAGAAATGGGACAACGTTCTTGTACATACATACACTCACGCCGATATCCTATAAGGGTAGGCAGAGATCATAGTATATACATAGATACAGTCACGTCTCTTTCCCGTTGGGGTAGGCAGAGACCACTTCTTTCCACCTGCTACGATCGTTCAATGTAGCAGAGTGGCTATCCGCAGCCCAGATTTCATCCCCGCGGGCAACGAGACGTGTCGGGTGGTGAACCACTACGCCGCCATTTTATAAGGTTAAAATGTTAAAGTTTCTCATTGCGTTATTTGAGAAGAAAGGATTAATGGAGAAGAAAGGAAAAAGCATGAGGTAGGAAAGGTGTATTGAGCAAGGAATATGGAATTTTGTAATAGGATTATAGGATACTACTATCTCGGAAGCAATAGGAAGAGACAGTAGTAGCTCGGGAGGCCGGGGTCGCTTACCCGTATACTGAAGTCTATTTGCCGGACAGGCTAAAAGACTAAGTACTTCCTGACATACGTTCTTGTAATATAATAATTATAATAGGTATTACCCTGATTATATCATATCTATTATAATATTTATATTATGCTATGTGACATCAGCATAATAATAGCGTGAGAACTATTAACATGATGAACATAGTAATGAATATAGTGATACTGTGAGAACTAGTTGGGTGATTCTCCAGGGTTATGGGCAGCAGTGTTATTCTGTTATTCAATCAAAATCTACTGCGATCTCCAAGATTCCTGCCAAGCGTGAAGATTATGACAAATTAATGGGTCCGCATGAATCATCATCATCATCATTTCAGCCCATAGCTGTCCACTGCTGAACTTGCCTCTCCAATCGAATTACAGCGCGACCGGTCCACAGCCACCTGCATCCAGCGAAACCCAGCGATCCTCACCAGGTCGCCGGTCCATCTCGTAGATGGCCGTCCCACACTGCGCTTGCTAGTACGTGGTCTCCATTCAAGGACCTTTTTGCCATGAATATCTATTAGACAATATAAAATAAAGCAAACCCCACCAGACTAGCGTTGCCAGACTAATTAAGGGCTTTTGATACCAAATCCGTCGATGTTTATTTGTTGGTTTGTTCGGGCTTCACGCAAAAACGAGCGTGTAAATTTTTCTTAAACTGTTACAGTCTTAACGGTACTATTCCGACTTAAATACTGCGGCATGTTTCATCAAAATAGGTCAAATAGAATTGGAGTTTTAGTAGCCCTAGTACGAGAGGTCAAGTAAATGTGGTTCTAAGGCTTTTTATATAAATCTCTGATTGCGTCGCAATTTCCCATATAGCAGAAAACTGACTTACACGCGGACGGAGCCGCAGGCAAAAGCTAATTTATTATTGTATATTCGTAAAATTTATACACACCCCGTTACAAAAACTGATACACACACACACACATATGTGTGTGTGTGTGTGTCAGTTTTTGTAACGGGGTGTGTATAAATTTTACGAATATACAATTATCAATATCATCAATCATCAATATATATATATATATATATATATATATATATATATATATATATATATATATATATATATATATNNNNCATACACACACACACAGGGTATTCTAATAAGAATAATCAGCTTCTCTGTTACAAATATCTTGTGTTACTATTTCCACATGCTCAATATTTATTTATTTAAATAGGATAATAAATACATCAAAATGAGTCCATTGTGTTATAAATATTCACACAATTAAAGACTAAAAAATATTTCGATTAAATTAAATTATTCAAACAATGAACATAACGGTTTTTTTTCATATTTAATTAAAATATTTGTGTATTTGTTTAACGCCAGTGGCACGGAGCAGAAGTTTGGTTGTATTGTTCTACAAGAAAGGCGATAACACCCTCTTGAGGAATTATAGGCCTATTTCGCTCCTTAGCCACATATATAAGTTGTTTTCGAGGGTCATCACGAACCGTCTCGAACGCAAACTTGACGACTTCCAGCCTCCCGAACAAGCCGGTTTCCGAAAAGGCTTCAGCACCATAGACCACATATATACGCTGTGGTAGATTTTACAGAAGACAGAGGAGTATGATCTGCCTTTGTGCCTAGCGTTTGTGGACTACGAGAAGGCCATCGATTCGGTGGAAAGCTGGGAAGTGTTTCAGTCTCTTCAGTGCTGCCGTATTGATTATCGGTAGATCAAAGTATTGAAAAGTTTGTATGAAAACTCCACCATGTCAGTTTGTATACAGGACCAAAGTTCAAAACCAATACGATTGCAGCGCGGTGTAAGACAAGGAGACGTTATTTCTCCAGTTGTTTACAGCCGCGTTGGAAGATCTCTTGGTCTTTAAGCTTCTGGATTGGAACGAACTAGGCATCAATATCAATGGCGAGTACATCACTCATCNAATATAGTAATTATGACAGAATCGCTTACAGACTTGAACATAATGCTCCAAGACCTTAATAGAGTTTCTCAACAGGTGGGCTTAAGAATGAATATGGGTAAGACGAAAGTTATGNAGAAGATTCTCTTGGTCTTTAAGCTTCTGGATTGGAACGAACTAGGCATCAATATCAATGGCGAGTACATCACTCATCTTCGGTTTGCCGATAATATAGTAATTATGACAGAATCGCTTACAGACTTGAACATAATGCTCCAAGACCTTAATAGAGTTTCTCAACAGGTGGGCTTAAGAATGAATATGGGTAAGACGAAAGTTATGGTCAATACCCTCGTTCTGATCCAGGGCTCTATTCTCGAAGTTGTGTCGGAATATGTGTAACTGGAGACGTCATCCAGCTAGGTAAATCCANTTCAATGCCCTCGTTCCGCTCCAGGGCTCTATTCTCGAAGTTGTGTCGGAATATGTGTAACTGGAGACGTCATCCAGCTAGGTAAATCCANGCTGAGCAGCGTTCGGGAAACTACGTGACATCTTCTCGTCAAAAATACCGCAATGCCTTTAGACTAAGGTATTCAATCAGTGCGTATTGCTAGTGATGACCTATGGATCTGAAACATGGCCACTGAATATGGGCCTCATAAGAAAGCTCANACTTCGAGAAAGAGGTCAGTCGCCGAATCCAACTCAGCTGAGCAGCGTTCGGGAAACTACCTGACATCTTCTCGTCAAAAATGCCGCAATGCCTTAAGACTAGAGAGCTATGCTCCAAATTTCCCTGTGAGATAAGATACGTAATGAGATAATCCGCAGGAGAACTAAAGTCGCCGACGTGGCTCAAAGGATTGCAAAACTGAAGTGGCAGTGGGCGGGGCACATAGCTCGCAGAACCGATGGTCGTTGGGGTCTTAAACCTGGTGAAGGTCGCGGGCAATCGATGGAGGCAGGCGGCTCATAGCCGCTCATTGTGACGATCATTGGAGGAGATCTATGTCCAGCAGTGGACGTCTGTGGGCTATTATGATAATGATGATGATGATTTGTGTATGTTTTTTTCACACACATTGATCTAACTCCAAATTAGAATTCCCTGTGTTTTGGATACTAGATAACGACTTAATCTATAGCATCATAAAATTGTTAAATGTCAAATTTTCAAAAATCAGAGATATTTAAAAACAGGCTTCTGAATCCAAATCTGTCGATGTTTATTTGTTTGTTCGGGCTTCGCGCCAACACCAACGGGTGGATTTTGGTTAAAATATTACAATCTTAAAGGTTTAAAAAAGTGGTCTAGTAGAATTAAAGATACAGCTTGATCCCTATTTTAGTAGCCGCCGTTAAGGTAAGAGAGGTCGAGTAAAAGTGGTTTTTAAAGCTTTTTATATAAATTTATGATTGTATTGGGATTTCCCATGTAGCGAAAAACAGACATTCACGCCGGCGGAACCACGGACAAAAGCTATTTATTTTTATAGATAAACGCTAACACATATGCAGACAAACATTCATGTTAATCACACCAAAATTCATTTACACTGTGAATTTTAATCCTATACTTTATGGGTATGGTTTGAAACTAGAAAAAACAGACTTGCATTTTTGACTTGAATTTTTGGCGGGCACCGGTAAATCAAGTGACAGTGCAAATAAAACAGCGCGCTCGGATAAAATATATGTCGAAAAATGTGTGTTTGTGGAGCATTTAGTTATTTTACTCGAGGCCAAAAACCGGTTCAACTTGACAGATGTCAAAACATTGTGAATATATCAAAATGTTACTGTTGAAATCGTCTTTTAAGAACTAATGATTATTTTTAATGATAGTTTATAATCATCAAGTATCATCATTTTCAGTCTTGTGTTAATTTAAAACTTTTTACAAATGAATACTGCAGTACCTATTTTTGATGGTAGGCACCAGAATAATAGGGTTACTCCATATCGTCCTGTGGATGATAAGGGAGGTACCAGGATAATAGGCAGCAGCGGTATACTGTTATACAATCAAAATCTAACGCGATCTCCAAGACGTCTGCCAGGCGTAGAGAATGAAGCAAATCCCTCCTTTTTAAGAAGGAAGCCCATATCCAGGAGTTCCCTTCCACGGGCTGTTTATGATGATAATGACTGCAACAAACTCGAAAAATCAATCAATCAAGCGATCGTCAAGGTTACATTATCAATCAGCATACCTTACATTCGAACTTATAACGAAATGTAAAAGTTTGTTTTTAACTCTTCGTGGCCTAATTGATGAGTCGACTGTTTTGAAATTTGTCAGGGTGATAGATACAATAATACGGAAAGCTAAAGATTATGAATTATCATTGGATGTTTATTATCATGAAGATAAGATCAAGTAAGTTGAACCTTAAGTTACAATCAATAGTTATTACAACCTTGAGTTAATGTTTAAAATATGAGTTCCAAAAGTTGAAAACACGATTTGGTTTAATAACTCTATCAAGATTCGACCGAATGAAGAGTAGGAAGGCTTAATTATCCGCCCCTAAACTTATTCGGACTGGGTTCGTCTAAAGTTGCAACTTGGAAGAAGTATTGTGTCGGGTCACAAAGACGAGAGATGACTGCTGCGCATTGTGTTACATGACGGAGTCCTCGCTTCAGTATCATAAGCTAGTCGTATATTTTTGTCACAATAAATTAGTGAACTCTTCGAAAAATGTTTATTGAAACTTACACTAGTGATATGTGGATTGAATATCTGATGCTTTCTTATCAGTCAACCTTTAGACGATGATAAGACAATAAGAAAGAAAGAAAAATATATAACGCTGCTACCTATTATCCTGGTAAATTCCTTAGCTGGTTCTCACAACATTCAAGGGAAGAAACAGAATGACGCTATTATTATGGTCAGGGAGTACTTAGTCTTTTAGTCTGTCCGGAAAATAGACTTAAGTATACGGGTAAGTGACCCCGGCCTCCCGAGCTACTACTGTGTCTTCCCACTCCTTCCGAGATAGTAGTATCCTATATCCTATAGTCCTTTTCCCAAATTCCACATTCCTTCCTCAAGACACCTTTCCTATATCATCCTTTTTCCGTGGGAACGCAATAAGGAACTTTAATCACTTTTGTACCTCGTAAAATGACGTTGTCGTGGTTCGCCACCCGACATGTCTCGTTTCCCGCAGGGGCGAAAAGTGGGCCACGAATAGTCACTTTGCTCGTAGCAAGTTAAAAGAAGTGGTCTCTGCATAATCCAATTCTACGGTAGTATAGTGGTCAGTATCCCCGCTGGTCAGGCGGGAGACCGGGGTTCGATTCCCCGCCGGATGACCAGGGAAAAAGGCGTAATTGTATGTATGTATGTATTATTATGCCGGCGGCAAATTATAATACTAATTACGTAATAAGTGCGTAACTAGTATTATAATATTATACATACATACATACACTCACGCCAATATCCCATAATACTAGGCAGAGACCACTTCTTTCCACCTGCTACGATCGTTCATTCTAGCAATGTGTCTATCTGCAGCCCACATTTTGACGCCTTGCGGGCAATGAGACGTATCGGGTGGCGAACCACGACACCGCCATTATATAAAGTTCAAAAGTGTTAAACTTCCTCATTGCGCTCCCACGGCTTAGTGGAGAGGAAAGGAAAGAGGATGAGTTAGAAAAGGTGTATTGAGCAAGGAATATGGAATTTAGGAAAAGGATTATTGGATATAGGATACTGATATCTCGGATGGAGTAGGAAGAGACAGTGGTAGCTCGAGAGGCCGGGTTCGCTTACTCGTATACTTAAGTCTATTTGGCGGACAGGCTAAAAGACTAAGTACTCCTTGATCTGATTAAAATATATTTGTATAAGAGTATTATATTATTCTATTAAGACGTACCTATTCAGTTAAGTTCATTTGAAGTTACAAAACGTGCCNNNNAAATTGGTGTGCATAAGAGTATTATATTATTCTATTAAGACGTACCTATTCAGTTAAGTTCATTTGAAGTTACAAAACGTGCCGTCTAGAACATGCGTTGGCTTTGATTAACCTTGTAAGCAAATGTACGCTTGAACGAATATTTTAGGAATATTAGTTGAGCGTAAAGGGAGAGCGAGAGATTGCGAGATCTATGTTATTAAAATTAAATGTATTTTTTTTGTAAAATAAAATATTTTAGACATTTTGTAGAATGCTCTTCATCATCATCGTCATTATAATTCATCATAATCATCAGTCCGTGGAGCTCCACCACCGGATATGGAACTTCTCCTTAAAATAGGGTATTTGCAATAATCTCCATGCTTGCCAGAAATAACAGGATAACGCTGTTGCCCATTATCCTTCTACAACCCTGAACTAATCCTCACAATATCCCCGAACACATGAGTAACGCTACTCTTAGTAACTTAAAAATATAGATCAAATGCAGATACTTATTTGATTCACAAAAAAAA
>WUAW01015115.1:24856-43348 GCA_017165845.1 Thaumetopoea pityocampa | reverse complement strand
CAGTATAGTTGCAACTAAAACATTAGAAAAGGTATCGGTTGAAATGTTTAGATGTTCTAAGGTTCTCAACTTCTACAACTGACCGCTTTGAAGAACCAGCTGCAGCTTTTTTTGTTGTGATGCGTGGTGGTTGATAGTGGGTGGGAGTCCGCGGGGTACTCACTCGAGTCGTAGAGGTCGAGGAGCGTGGCCCAGCCCGGGCGCTGCCTGGCGACGGGAAGCGCCCGCGGCGCCGCCAGCGTCGCGCAGCGCTCGCTGCGGCCGGCGCGCACCCCCGCCACTATCCGGGAGCCTGCGTGCTGCAGCCGAGCCCATACCACGTGCCGCACCGACTGAAATAACCATACACTCGGTTTGCATAGTAAAACCACATTTACAACCAGTGGAACTAAACTAATTTGATCTAATTGTGATTAATCCATATCAATCGATATCTGTTGTAATAGTTTAGCTAAACGATTGATACCTAAAACACCATGAATTATACAAAAAGTTCCCTAATAGTGGCTGCAAAGTAATTGTAAATAAAAGCATGCTACTTAAATGAACTGCACTAATATCACATTAAACATGCGTTTATTTTGGACTGGAATTGCAGGGGATGTGTAATACATAGAATACATTTATTATTAAACAATATAAGAAATGCAGGGACAGACTGTCCGAACAGTAAATTAAGTGTTGGATATTGTCTGTTGTCTGCCCTGGAACTCTTAATAAGAAGCCCGTGTTTTGATGCCTGGGGTGTCAAGTCCTTTTACACGTTGTATTTTTAAACAAAATAATAAATAAAGTCCTTACCGTTAGTTCGGCGAGTGTATTTATGTCTGCTAAGTATCCGGACGGAAGCTGAATAGTCAGAAGAGTTAGACCACTCTCTGTATCATTTGCTTGAGCCACGAACCTATAAAAATATTTAAAACAGTGTATTACTGTAGTTAATGTATAATGTACTGGGTGAATTCACGTTACGAAAGTTACGCCTTTTCAGAAATTATTAATTAATTATTTGCAGGCTAATTTTCAAAAACAATCTTTTGTCCTGAACTTTTTGACATCACCCACAATACGAACATACGTTGCTTGCTTCGCCCGTAAAATTAAATCATTTATTAGATATGAAAAACTTTGTACCTAGTTTGTTATACAGATTGCAACTGTTCCCCTTATTAACTGAGTACAAGTGAGTCGCGCGAAATAGACAGAGCTCATGCGGCCTTGGTGGGCTATTCTTAATAGAGTCTGTTTATGAGATGGTTCACGTGGTCGTCTGGCGCATCCACGGCGCCCTTACGTTTGTGCGTACTAACTCACCCAAAACAGACAGAGAGCTGCAGGCGGTCTTTGGTGGAGAGTTGGTCCACGCGAGGGTCCAGCGTGTAGCGCGGCCACGGCGCCGTCACGTTGGTGCTACCCGTGGCCGTTACGCCCAGCAGCGCCAAGCCACGACCTTCCGTTACGGCGCTCACTGAACGGCTGCTGCGAATCTGTAGGTAGATCAGTTTGCTTTAAATAAACACAGGGCGGTTTTTCTTCAAACTTTGAAAGCTAAAACATAACTAATGTATTGGCAATGTAGTTATTAGATTTGAAGGAAATATGCACCCTGGGTTACCTACAGGGATAAATGCACATGATCGCAGGGTTTATGCAATTTATCAGATAATATTAGTAGTTCTTAGACAGTGAAAAAGACAATTCTATAGGTTAAACTAAGTATTGAATCAGTTTGCCGTATACGGCTATACAACGTACGTAACTACAGTTCTTGCAGAACTTCTTGGCACAATTCCTTGAATACGATGATGACGATGAATTGGTGTTTATTGTTCCAGTTATTTTTTAAATCTTTTTAGTATTATTCTCACCGACTGTGTCTGTATAATGAGCGCTTTGTTTTCTCCAATTTGGAACTGCCTCACGTCCTCTAACCCGGTTACGTTGACGGATACTCGCAATTTTGTGGACGTTTTGATCGTCTCTGCATATTGCGCCAAAGCATCTATCTGAAAGTAAATAATTTCTTTTATTAGGCTTATTTCAGCAGTGATGCCTAGCGGTACAACCATGCATGTCAAGTCTTAGATTTCGAGTTCGAATTCAAGGCATGCATCTCTGAATTTTCAAAATTATGTGCATATTAATAATTTAATCATCATCATCATTCGCTTCAAATGGTGAAGAAAAACATCGCGTTGAAACCTACATGTCAGAGATATTTTCTTGACGGCTTGTGAAGTTTGCCAACCCGTATTAGGCCAGTGTGGTGGTAGCCTTATCCCTCTCATTCTAAGAGGAAACCCGTATCAGTAGTGTCAGTGGTGGTATCGTCAGTGGGACAATTGACGGGTTTATAATGATGAATGATGATCTCTTAAATACGTAACGCTTGTTGAGTTTGATAGCATTATTTTGAATCCTATTTGGTAGAGAGAAGCAGGATAAATTATTATTATAAAAATGTCATTCACTATTAAATAGGAAGACCTAGTTAGTACTCGTAGATTATTATTATTTTTCATTCATCATCAATTCTATATGCAGCCAAAGCCGTAGGTTCTTCCATGGTTGATTGTACATTATGATATCGATCACTCACGACTTCAGGGTCGGGGTCGTGCGGTGTGTAGGCTTGCAGGAGGAAGCGCGCGACGGGCGCGGCCTCGTCCTCGAGCCGCGCGGCCAGCATGGCGCGCAGGCCCCACGCAGCTACGTAAGATTCCAAGCTGTTGCCCTTCAGCCACGGGTTGCGCCATTCCGAGCTCGATAGCGTGCGCGACCAGTACAGCATCGATCCTGCACCCGAATAAAATTATTCACATGGAATTTAATTGTGTAGAGTGATTATTCATTATCATCACCAGCCTGTGGGAGTCCACAGCTGGGTGCGGGCCTCCTCTTCAGAGCAGAGGGATTTGACGTAATCTCCACGTTTAAGGCATCTTGGAGTTCGCAGTAGTTGTTGATTGAATCAAAATACCCCGATGCCCATTATCCTGATGCATTCCTCAGCTGATTTTGACAGCAACCACGGAGAGATTGAATGACGCTATTATTACGTCGGTGCTACGCAGCAAATTGGGATAATGTACATGGAATATGAAAAAAAAACTTCGTCAGTTGTTCTTCTATTTTGTCGTCTCGCCATTATTATAATTTTTTTTGTATTGGTTGGACTCGAATTAATCTTTTCTATCGATATTTATCTTTTTTATTCTGTATTTTCTATTGTTATTTAATTTTCACCCTTTTTTTCTATCAATGGGAACCTTCAGGCACAATTTCCTTCGTACAACTTGTCGTAAAAATATCAGTAAATACTTATTTCAGATGTTTCAGTTCCATGTTTAGTTTCGATGAGCGCCTTTGTTAAGTTTTCGTAATCTTTTTGCTCGTAGAGTTGGAGTGGAGATCCCGATAAGCGTAATGCGGGTCGGCCCCTGACTAGGTGGACCGATAACCTGGTCGCGAGCAATCGATGGATGCAGGCGGCTCATAGCCGCTCGGTATGGCGATCATTAAAGGAGACCTTATGTCCAGCAGGGCACATTTGTGTGCTGATATGATGATGATGAGATAATTTTAATTAATTAAAATTACCTGTAACTCTTTCTAATTCGTGGACGTCAGTCCAATGGCCTCCTACCTGTTGAACCAACGATGGATCTACGAGTCGCGGGTAGATAAAAAGATACTTTTATAAATGGATATATAATATATAATGAAAAGCAATAAAATATCTCATTACATATACACGATTAACAGAAGCCTTAACCAATCTCGAAATCTACAAATTCACATGGGATGCTTACCAGTAGTATTGGCGTACTTGTCCATAATCTCCAAGGTTTGCGTTAACTGCGGGTGTCGTGCTACAGCCAGGGCGCCTCCGATCATGGCCAGAGAGTATGCGTCTAAATCTGGGGACAGACCACGAGCCAAATAGTCCACCCCCTTGTTGATGTTGTTCTTGTATAGAACATCACTACCCTGAAAGAGCGAAATAAAATCATGAATACCAACCGTGAAAATAACCTGCTGGTGCAAGGACTATCAAGGATGCCAGTTCATTTTATCGACAATAAGAACAGCCAAATTCGGTAAATACATACACAGTAAAAACACATTATCCTTTGACTGACACCTCTGAACTCGTATGTATTTTCGACTTAACTATATTAATAACTCTTGCTGAAAGCGTATAATTGAATTTACAGGTTTTTATTGGTGGGTTAACGTGGATGCCAAGGGCTGGAAACCGTTAATTGAAGCGCTTTATGTGTTAGGTTTTTGTTCAGCAATTAACCTCTTTGGACTGAAGATTATGACTAGTAAAGAAAAAAAATCTCATCTATAAGAGAAGAAAGATAGTTCTTGCAACTTGGAACTTTGCAATAATGAGGGTTAAATTGGCCGGAAGAAAATGTTTGGCTTAAGTAATGAGGTAATTCGCAGGAGAACTAGAGTCGCTGACGTAGCAAAGCTGAAGTGGCAGTGGGCGGGGCACATAGCTCGCAGAACCGGTGGATGTTAGGGTCCTAAAGTGCTGGAGTGGCGATCCCGAACTGGCAAGCATAATGCGGATAGACCCCCGTCTAGATGGACCGATGACTCGGTGAAGGTCGCGACCAATCGGTGGATGCAGGCGGCTCATGGCCGCTCAGTGTGACAATTATTAGAGGAGGCCTATGTCCAGTAGTGGATGTCAGTGGGCTGATATGATGACGATGAAGAAAAAACTTGGTAGCTCAACATATGAGAGTGAAAGGAACTTTTCGGGATCGCGAAAAATATTAATAGAATATTCTAATTTTACAGTAGACCAGAGAGGTGCACAGTGAACAATAATATTGACGGGGAATAATATTGATAATAATAGTTTTAATAATATTGATGCCGTTTGGAATTACAAGTGTGTATTATTACCTTGGCTTGCTGTAAAGCGATGACTGCGTGTGCAGCAAGTGGCAGTGGCGATTGCGCGTGCGGGTCAGTTCGGCGGGACGGCGTGGGCGTGGGCCACCCGCCATCCGGCAGCTGTGCGCGGGACAACCATTGCGCCGCGTCACGCGCCGCGCGGGCCTCCACTGGCACGTAGCGCGAGCACCGGGACAGCCAGCGTACTGCCACTGATGTTATCCTAACAAGCAACGCCATTTACGGGGATATTATACCAAAAGAAAATATTTCTTATATTTATACTATAGATATAAAAGATTCAATGCCAAATAACAAATAATGCAACAACGAATAACGCAATGCCAAATACATGTCGGATGTTATTATGTAAGGGATTCATGGAGCTTTCAAGTAACTCTACAACAATAAAGCACCAGTTGATGACGGAATCTTTACTGAATTGCTGAAGTCGGGAGGGACACCGAGTCCTGCGGAATATGTTCAGTTCTGTAATACACGAAGGCACAATGCCGTTGGTGTGGCACAGAAGTTTAGTTATTCGTCAAGAAAGATATAATTGGTCTAACACAGGTTTGACGTCTTCCAGCTTCCCAAACAAGGCGAAAAGGTTTTTTCAAAAAGGTTTCAGTAACACAGACTACTTTATAGAGAATAAAGATAGCAGCATGATCTGTCTTTATACTGAGCGTTTATGGATTATGAGAAACTTTCGATTCGGTGGAAACATGGGTGGTGCTACAATCTCTTCGTAGGTTCCGTACTGATTATCAGTACATAGAAGTATTAAAAAACCTGTTTATTTGTACAAATGTACGAATCGCCATCAAGTCATTGGTATACAGGACCAGAGCTCAAAACCAATCCAACTGCTGTGCTGCATAAGTTAGGGAGATGTTACGAGTATATCTCGAAATTATTAAGAACCACGCGTGAAGATTTCTTTATACTTCCGGTTGGCACTTGTCTTCGATTACTCATCTTCGATTTACCGATGATATAGTACTCATAGCAGAATCGCTTACAGATTTGAGTATAATGCTCCAAGACAATAGAATTTCTCAACAGGTGGGTTACAAATGAATATGGTTAAGACCAAAGTTATGCTCTTATTCCGCTCCACCCAATAGCCCTAGAGTGTTCTTCTATTCTTGAAGAACTCAGCTGGGCAGGTTCGAGAAAGTACGTATACGTATACAATATCTTTAGACGGTTCACTGCAGCTCGGTTTAGCGATCATTAGAGGAGGCTTATGTTAGTGCGCTGTTATATTAGTGGTGGCTTATGGTAGACGGGTAGTTCCCACGGGAAGGAATGGAAATTCGTTAATACTATTCCAGCGTGTATATATATATATATATATATATATATATGCTTGATGTGATTTCAATTGGAAATAAAAATCCTTAGTGTTCATTATGGCAAAACTGCATGTTTTCTAGACGCATCGGTTCAGGTTGTGCACTGTCGTACGTAGCTACATACTCGTAATGAATAATCATTAGCTACTAGAATTGTAATTACCAGACATCCCCTTCGGCGTCGTTGTCTGTTTCCGGTGCGAAAGATCCATCCGGACGGCGGTATGCCATTAGTCTTTGGTAACCAAACGCTGCCAACTGTCGGGCCTTCTCTGTTGAAACTTCTTCCTCCTGTCCACTTGCCTGAAGAATAATTTAGGCTTTACTGGTTTAACTAATTTAGTAGTAGTATGTTTTTGATAAATCAACGTGTTGGATCAACGCTAGGAAAATTGATTTTTTAACGGTCTAAGTGTACAGTTTTAGTTTTTATCGCGATCGACTCCAAAACTCCTTTGATCATTTTCCTTACGGCCATGTCTTCTGGTTGAAAAATTAATAATATAATAGTATTCTAAATACTCACGAAAATTGATCTATGACCTAAATAGGAATCCTGTATCTTGAATACTGGACAGTGATATACATAGGTACATAGATGACTCCGATACAAACATTTGTGCTATATCGAATCGAATCCAAAATTTCGTTAAGAAAAAAGCAGGGTCACTACTATACTAATCAGTCCTAAAATTGTATATTATGTTATATCATTAAAGTAGAGAATATAGATGTACCTTAAATTAATAGAACTAATATTATACAGAGTATATCCGTCAGCTGCTAGTTATGGCATTCACGGGATGAAATATAAAGATCTTATATTTATGTACCAATCAGTCGTCCTGCCCATTCGCTGTTATAAACTTATAAGGTATGTATGTGCCTGTTACCTGTAAATAGTCGAGTACTACGCATGCGAGTGCGAGCGGCCGCAGTGCGTGCGGCGGGTCCGCAGCCGGCGCGGGCGCTTCTCGTGTGGCCTGCAGCGCGGCGGCCAGCAAGTCGCCCGCCACCAGCAACGTCGCCCCGCCCAAACGGATGCCTGACGTCGCCGCCAGCGTCACGTTAGCGCGCGCCACGCCGCGTCGCGCGTCCAGCAGACCCCAGGCCCACACCTCTTCTTCGTAACCATCCTGTTATAATCAAATTAATTTCAGTTTATAGCGACTCTTAGTCAGCGTTCTCGGCGGCCTCAACGAGCTACACGTGTACCGGCGCGCTATGCGACGAAGGTTCAGGTACAGAACAGGGTTACTACTATCCCTCTTCCTTTCCTACCTAGTCATGGGCCTGCGTGGCGACAGGACATGTGCGCGTAGAGCGCCAGTCGTATGCTCGGAGAGTTTATGTTCCTTGGTCGTATGCGTCACAAGATCAGTTAATAGTATTGTTGACGCATAGCTTGTCAGACTGTGTAATAATTATTCTGTTTATCAGTCATGTTGTGTTTTACTATTGACACTAACCCGATCACCAGCTTACACGATGTGAAGTTTTTTTAAATGTTTTTTTTTATTTGATGTGTGTTAAACTTATTGTACTAGTTGTATCGGCAGGTGTCGCGATGAGTTTGATTTTTTTGATTAAATTTTTTATCTTGGTTTAGATTGAGATAATGATTAAAATAAATAAATAATAAGTAATGATTGAATCACATCGTTACCTGTCACAGTCAGATTTTCTTATTTAGTACTAAAGTAATTTTGTTCCAAATGTGATTTATTATTAACATGTATCACAGTGCCACCTATCAGATCATAAGATATAATAGCTATGAGTCATCGTCTCGACAAAACGAATACATTATACTGTGTGAGTATGACTTCAATCAAATCGTTCAGAAGTTAACCGCGCCGACGATCATATCTCAATTATATAAGTATTAAAAATCTTCCTTGTCTTGTGTGTTGGTTTTGAAATTGTTAAATATGCAGTCTCTTTCGGTGATTAAATGAAAAGTCCATTCAAACATAGCAGAGGGTCAAAATTACTAGTGCATAAATCCCATCCAGTCCAATCGCTCTTGCTCCATATGACAAACGATTACGAAACAAGTTTCCAACGCGTTGAGCTGGTCTTATGATGTTTGCCATAGAGAGTTTCATTATAAAATGTGATTGCAAACTGGAACGTTATTCGAGGACGTTGAAAAGAACTACTAGGTGTGAGCAGTCCCCTAACCGACCATAAAAACGACTTCTGCCAGGAGGGGACTAAGTAGGTTGACTTTGATAAAATGACTAGTGAGTTGAGTGTGGTGACCTGAACGTGTATGGTGCGCGAGAGCGAGGCGGACACGCCGCTCCCGCTCGCCTCCACGATGAGCGTGGCGGCGCCGGTGCGCGCCGCGGACACGAGGAAGGCCGTGCTGGCCGCGCCGCGCGCCGGCACTCTCACACTCACGCGCCGGTACAACTCGATTTCTGCAGACAGTGCTTAATGTTACCACCAGATCACTACACATATGAAACAACATATTACGAGCGGCAGTATCGGAAAAGAGAAGATCTTCAGATCAGACGGGTGTTATGTCTAGCGAGGTCTGCCACTACTCCCACGGTTGACGCCGGACTGTTGTATATACGCTAAGTCGCAATCAGATTTCATTAGGGTGATTTATACTTTTCTGTGAATGCCGTTACTCAAGAGTTGCGCCATCTGTTGAGGCTGCGTGGTACTATGTGGAGAAGGTCGCCACAGTTCCATACATACATAAAAAATGAAATAAATATTAGAAAGTCTGTGTGGGTGTGGCGGATGTATCGATGAAGAATATAGCGTATAATTATATATGTATATAGGTATATACTTTACAACACTCACTTTTAACGGAGTCGATTTCGTTATCGAGCGGTTCAAATTCGAAGTTTTGGTCGGTGTTGTGGAACGTAACTTCCACGGTCGTGTCTACTGTTAGTGTCGTTTTCAGTATTATCACAGCTGCCAGAGTTTCTCCGCGCTGCAATGTTGCCGGCAGTTCGGCAGTTATCGATAAGGGTGTCGAAGTCGTGAACTTTTGCGGAGAAGCGAGACCAAGTCCAAGTTTTGGGTGTACGGAGAACGCTCCCACTGAATATTCGCCTGGAGTTACTGGTGTCCACCGCTCTTTTGTGCCTTCACCGTCGTTGCTGTAAAAACGTTGGTGAAACGATAAAACATTTGCAATTTAAATATTTATTACAAGTATTATAGATAAACAAGTAGGTATTACAAGTGGATAGTTATTGCGTGGTCAATCTCATAATACTACATCCACCTTCATCAACGTTCAAGTATTTGTCATTTCGATTTTATGGGATCTTTTGTACTACACCAGACACCAATAGATAATCCCGGTAAGGAGGAGTATTTTCAAAATTTTATTGAAATAGGATTTACAAATGCTTACAAAATTGAAGTTAGCTATGAATCCTATCCATGCAAAGGTTGTCTAGAAGTAATCGACCACCCAATGTACAGTTTCTATTTCATGTTTATTATGTTTGTATTTTTTTATATTGATGTGCAATAAAGAGTAATTTGATCTAAAATTGTTGTCCTATTGTATCTATTTTAGACACCTCTAATATTAAAAAGGTAAGAAAAGTATGCAGACGGTGTCATTGCCATCTTAGTATATTTAAAAAAGAAAGTAGCGTGTTGGTATTATATGTATGAATGCGTAATGTATATAATAATATAATTATATAATACTCGAGCGTGAGGTTGGTGAACATCCAGTTGGGCTGCGACGCGACGGTGAGGTAGTAACGCGGCGAGGGCGGAGCCGGCAGCCGGCTGAACGCGTACGGGCCAGCCAGCGGCGGCCGCGTGCCGCTCTCCGGCGGAGCCGCCGACGGGACCGCGTCTGTCGCAGCGGTCAAAAACACACTAGTTAAAATGATAAAAGATTACACAAATATGTTACAGTTAGGTCCACGCTGAACCACATGCCTGTTATTGAAAACAAGTCTACTTAAACCTAATCTTCGTTGGGGGTACTTTGTTTTTGTTCTCAGACTTTCGTTGCTTTAATGTTAGAATAGTTGTCCAGAAATCATGTTTTGATCACCTTAGTCTTAGATGCCAAAAATTCTACCTAGGTCTACCGCAAATTTGGGGAGGGTGTCAGACTTCTATTGACTAAAAACCGGTGTCCCTTATCGACATATTGAGGTGATTTGGGATCAACTGTGGACGACTTACTGATGTCCCTCAGTGCCTCGCTCTTACGGGCATTTCCGCAAAGAACTTGTAGGGAGGGGGAGAGAGGATTCTAGACTTGCGTTCCCAAACACCTCAGAAGCTTAAGGTGCTCCTGGCGACATGAGTCATACATGCCATCGTCTTTCCCGGGAATCCTTTGCATGGATGTTTAGGACAACGGTCCACTGAGTCCAAGATCCTAGAGGCCCCTGTTTTCACCATGCATCTTTTCTCTTGAAACTTCTCCTTCAGGCTTACCATTGGGATTGCTCTTCGCTGTCACACCGTCTGTCAAAATCACGACGCCTGAGTTCTGTAAAACAGATATAATATATATTTAGAACGCACAGCTGTCATAAATCACGATATACGACATTTAATTTTCCATAGCTTACTTTGAAAACATCAGAGGAAGTGTAGCCCCCTAAATCCACACCCATTGATGGCAGAGTATCTTCATTCTTGTAGATCGAATGAGGCAAGCCAGTGAAGCTTTCCACTTCGCGTTCGATCTGTGGTCAAATTACATTATCAGATGTGTAAGTATTAGTGAAAAGAGGTGCACGTGGTAACGACCTCCTATTAAAGTAAATAGTCTTATAGTTTAGAAATAAATATTCTTATAGTTTGTTTTTTTTCACAGTTAAGACTTGCAAAATATATAAAACTATTTAATTTGTAGAAAAAATTATGTGGTACATAATTAATTGGACCGAACCGGATAAGAAGTTGTGATCCGTGGTACAGAAATCAGGGTCACTCTGAACAGGGTCAACTGAATCAGTCTTCTTTAAGATATTATATTGATAGCATCACCGTGTGCATATCGAGTCCGCTTCCAAGTCCATTCTCAGCAGCGAGGCCGGCGGCGAGCGACGCGCCGCTCACTCCCAGCATCGCGACGTGTGCACCCGCTTCACCGGATACGCGAAGTTCCACGAGCGTGTTGGGGCGCGAGCCCGCGCCGGTACTGGCCACCGGTGAAACGGATATCTGATGGAACAGAACAAGTTGTCAACTTTTTGATAAAGTTAGCGTTTATTACAGTTAAAAGTCCCCTCAAGTGCCGGACGGCTGCCGGCACTACGGACACTGTTAGGTGTTTGTGTTATATTTATATTAAGTTTTTTGTGTTGAATTATTAATTTTCCGGTATGTTCTAGTAAATAATGATTGTTGAATACACGTATTTTAATATCTCAGCGTCACCCAAACTTTAATTGGTAAAGAATGCCTTTGGCATTATGTCATCTTTATGCATTATGTATGAAGTTTATTAATGAATAAAATATTTATATTAGAAAGTAATCCGTACTTCGTTCTGTAAGAGATTCCGGTGCGGCACGTACACGGCGGCAGAGAGGATGTTATTCCGTGCAGCGTCGAGCCGCGGGTACCAGGCCAGCAGCACGCAGCCCGGAGTCATCGCCGCCACCACACTCACCGTCACGTCCACGCTACGACGTGCGGGGCTCAGCTGGAATATAACACCATTGTGACAGGAACGGCAGTCTTCGGACAATATGCGTGTTAGGTACGTCGGCCCGAGGCCGCCACTGCTCCAACGCTCCAATTTCGAGGTGTTGCGTATAGTACTCAATTGCTATCTAAATTTCGCCACAGTGATTCAGCTTTTATAGAAATATTTATTTTTTCTATAAATGTGTCGACATCTGAGAGTATGTAGTATATGTAGCAAAATAGTTCGCAACAAAACTTCTAACTAGTTCTTCCTTATAAAAGGTGTTTGCCATAGTCACCAGGCTCGTGGATAGGGTGTGATTTGGCTGATCAATTAACCCTGAGATCTTCAAGTAATTCTTCAAGTAATTCAAGTAATCCTTGCATTATCCCGGGTGATATTGGCTATGTAATTCTGAAAATTTATATTATCCTACTTATGGTCCAATGATAGCTGTGTTTTATCAGCGTGGTTACCGGGAACCATTTATGTTTTTCTTTTTATTCGGGAGTGACAAAATATAAAAATAATAGGGTTCCTGGAATTTTGAATAGGGATGCTGGCTACGTGTTTGTCAGTTGATAGTTACCTCCAAAGTTTTGGCGACCAATATGTCTCCGCGGCCGATGACTGCGTAGTGTACGAGGTCCATGGGCTCCGAGGCCGTGATGCGCGCGCGCATTTCGCCGCCCACCTCAGTGTCGCGCGTCAGTGCGTGCACGCTGAGGAACTGCCCGCCGGAGAAGGCGCTTCGCACAACGTTTACCACGCGCGCCGACACTTCTTTGTACTTCACCTGGTGGACGAGGTTCACAAATCTTACTTTAGATATCTACCATACAGTTGTATAGAAATATTAATCGATATTTGATATGAATTATTTAAAGCTCGCAGTGTCCTCCGCAATAACAGTTGACACATCGAGTGCTTATTAAATTGAGTAAATTCAAACATCGGGTACCAGGTTTAGAAAAATGTACGACGCTTCACTCAGATCTGAGTGGGCGGTATCGTTGCAACGGCACCGTCCCCGTCGGATCCGAGTGACAAGCACTGAATGTGTTAACTGAATTGGTATAATGTTTTTAATGCATTTTTTATTGCCGCATCTATAACTTTCATACAATAGCAATAATATAATAATTGCAACAGTATCTATCATAATCATTCTAAAAATAATGTCGTATTATCGATAATATCAATCGGTTTTATATTGGTTATCGATTTTATCGTTAAACATTATATCAGTTATTGATTCGTTGTGTACCATCGTACACTTTCTAGAATAAAATGGGCTATAAACAGTAATAACGTTGCTTACCGTAGTATCGACCCGTCTGTAGAGGTTTATGTTCGTAATTTAACATGTTGAGTTCAAATGTATTAACTTAAAATAGAGACATTTCTATCCAAGGAAACACGCTCCACTATTCGATGTTAAGAAAAGTACGTTTGATGTTAACTGTTAAAAGGGGTAAAAGTCCTAAATTCTGAACATTATGTATGTATATATGTGTCATTTAGCTTAGAGTGCTCAGATTTTAGATGCTTTAGATTAGTCAAAGATACATACAAAAGAAGCCGTCGTGTTACTAACGACTGTAAGTTGAAAACTCAAACCGATCTCAAACGTACCTTTTTCAAGTAGTCCGCTTAATGTTTTGTGCGTAAATGTTTTAATGACAGTTATTTGTCTTCAAATTTAAGGTGACAAATATATCTATTGGTATGACAATTCTGACTGTAGTAATTCTCTATTATTAATATTAAAGCGGAACTCTTGTTACCACTAGGTTGAGCGTAGAGTTGATGTGCGCCTCATCGGGCACGGTGGTGTACGTGGCGGCGCCGCGCTCGAGCGGGACGCTGGTCACGTTGGCCGGGGCGCCGTCGTCCCACAGCCTCTCCACTGTCACGTCGCCGTCGACTTGAAGTACGTGCCCCGACGAGTCCACCACCTCTATCTGTTAACGTGATCGCTAAGTTATAAATAAAAGAATAGAAAATAGCAACAATAAAACGACCAAACGATAGAATTTATACTAAAATAAAACATCAACTGAGCCAAACCTGTAATTGTACATTGACTGTTTTTTGAAGATTTTGATTGGGATTTACTTCCATACCAATATGGAGACCGAAACAATTCGAAAACGATCACGAAAACCACTAAACGTGTTTTGACGGGGTTTTCGCTCATATATAGTTTATGGTGTGGAATAGGATTTAGACTATGTTTTATTGCAATCTGTTAAAATAAAAGAAGTTAAGATTTGCACAATATTTTGATTAAATTTATGAACCCTATAGTCGCCGGGAAGGTTTGCGAAAGACTATGGTCTATGCGGGTGGAGCCGCGGATAATAAAGCTAGTAATAGATAAGGACGATGGTATAAATAAGCAGGTTCTCAGAATTGACCATCAATCAGATACCGGTCGGTGTTGAGTAGTGCGCATAAAATATGATATTAATATCGAACCTGTTCTTTACAACATGGACATCGTTCACCCTCATCGATTAGAACCCGTTTTATAATGAACAGGCAGACAATGTGTGAAAAGAACGTCGTCGGGGCAATATTTACAAGATAAGCGTTAAGTGCTGTGCGGTGCCAGCGTCACAATAGGGTTACTGCATTTCCTACCGTACGTGCTGTTAGAACCAGCTAAGGGATGCAAGGTAATGGGCGAACCTGCTACTCAATCAAAATCTACTGCGATCTACAAGACACCTCTCAAATGTGGAGATTATGAGAAATGCTTCCCTTTTAACGGAGAAGCCCATGTCTAGGTGTGGACTACCGCGGGCTGGTTAAGTATCATCAGGTGGGTTACCTGCACGATGTAAGGGAGCGTAGTTTTGAAATAGTCCGGCGACGTCACTTTCAGCCTGTATGGAGTTCGTAACAGTAGTATCCTCGACGTTACATTTTGTCTTATTAATGTATCTTTCTCTTCTAGAACAGCTTCCACAACGAGTGGCCTCGCCGCGTCTTCTGCGAGGTCGAGGTCTGTCTTGAGGTCGAATGTTATTACTGTCTGTCCGTTGATGTCGATCACTTTTCTCGTTGGTGCGGCTACCACTGGTTGCAGTAGCCCAGAGAAGAAAACTGGGTACGCAGATATGGTTAGTTCACCACGTACGGGCAGTCCATTGAAGTGTCTAAAATTATATTAAATAGCAATTATTCAGTCACTATAATACAAATACATAATATGTAATACATATACAATATAATATATAATACATTATCTAATACACGTTTTCAAAGTAAGAATAATTATATTACAGTAATGTAATCTACGTTTTACAATTCAAACATGTAAATTCCACCCTAAATATAAATAAAATAATAACTGCGAATTATCGCACCACACATAAACTGCTGAACGATTTCTTATAAATCTTATTTTTTCGGTAATAAATTCTTATAGCCTCAGAAAGGATAGAGGTTATCGTGCTTACTATGATATTGTTGAAGTGGACAAAGTTACAGATATCAGTTAGTAAATAATGTAAATAATAAAATTTTTAAAACTTTATATACATACATAGACTCATGCCCTATCCCATAAGGGTAGACAGAGAGCATAGTTCGCATCATACTACGATCCCGATACACCTCTCTCGCCTCTGCTACATTCATACATCTTTTCATATATTTTCGTCGATTTTAGTTAAGGATTTATCAGACTTTGTGGTTTAAAAATACAACAGTTAAAACGTGGGTTCTCATATAATATTTGGACAATTTCACATGATCTAGCCTCAAATTAAATATTCCTGTCTTGGACACTACGACACACACACGCACACGCACGCACGTACGTACGCACGCACGGTGGCACGCACGCACGCTGGCACGCACGCACGCACACATCATACAGTCACCAATATTCAAAATATATTACATAACTTAGGAGTTCAAACTACGATATCAAACTTCAAAACTGTCAATAAATGTCAAAATTGTAATTTAAGGTGTGGACAAATAAAGATTGGTATAATATGCTGGAGGGATTCTATATTTAATATCGGCCTACCCAGTTCACCGTTAGGACATTGGCAAGTTCAATAGGTTTACTCTAGAAACAGATTGGTTTTGAAACTACAATTGACTAAGTACAAATAAAAACAAACTATTGAAACTATCCAATACATGCGGGGAAGCTGATTAGTTGCCGGAAGTCAAGTTTACTGACTTTATATTGTGGACTTAGCACTCATTTAGGTGTGTTAAAACGTGTTTAAATTGGAGAAAATTTTGGCGGGTGACTGCTCTTTACATTTTTGCCACGATTAATAACGATAGGCCACAGACCACACATCTCGTCTGTGCACTAGGCCGATTAAAGCTATGACGCCTTACACGTAATATTTTTTTAATAAACCGTATAACGTTTTTGGTTTTCTATTCACATTTTTCTACAATAACATTTATTCAATAGCCGCTGCTCTACGTGGTTTGACTCATCGAGTAAAATCAACACAGACAACGTTGTTTACAAACGGTTATTGCTTCTTTATATAATTATCACTGTATTGAACTGGAACGATGAGTTTTTTGTGATGTTATGAGGAACGACAGCTTTCTGTGAAAATTCCTTTGTAACAACGATGAGAAATTTCTATTCTCATTTAGTAGGCACTGTTTTAGAAGATATACTTCTTTAAAGGTATGGATTTTCTATTAGAGGTGTCATTTTAATTTTATAAAAAATACATTTCCTACTAATAAGATATTTGTAGTCCAATTTCAAATAAAAACTTACTTTGGGCAAAAAATATAGTTACGTTTTTAGATTTTTTTTTATTAAAAGACAACTTATAATGCAAAACCCATTATAATAAAAAGAAAAACGATTAGTGTCGCATAAATACAAAATATGGCGTTGGGTGCCAGCCAGTTCCCGCATTTCCCTTACCAACTTGAAACATTTTGGTGGCGGCAAATTACAGAGGGAAAATTACAATGCAAATTAATATAAACAATTATTAGTGTTTTTTAAATTTTGTTGAATTAAAACGTTAGTACAAGTAGTGGAAGACCATGGAATATAATTTTATTACTAGCATGTGAGAATCAGATAGCTCGCAAAACCGACGGACTTTGGGGTCCTAAAGTGTTGGAACGGCGATCTCGAACCGGAAAGCTTAGGCGCGTTGGCCCCTACTAGGTGGACCGATGACCTGGTGAAGGTCGCGCGCAATCGGTGGATGCAGGCGACTCATAGCCGCTCGGTGTAGCGAGGTGACCATGTTCTTTCTCCAGCATCTCAAGCAAGGTGTTAACGCCGACACAAGCCGCACACGTCACAGGTCTTCCCGGGGTCTTTTTATAACTCATTTTATTCTCTGCCTTATAAGTTACTAGCTTTTACCCGCGGCACCGCTCGCGTAAATATCGGTTTTTCACTACACGAGAAATACCGACACAAACATAGATTTATATAAAAAGTGTAAGAATCACTTTTACTTGACCTCTCGTTCCTTAACAGCGGCTACTAAAATAGGGATCAATCTGTTCAATTCTACTGAACCAATTTTAATGAAATATGCTGCAGTATTTAAGTCTGAATAGTACGTAATATAGTCTGAATAGTGCTGCAGTATTTAAGAGTGTAATAGTTTAATCAAAATCTACTAGCTGGTTTTTGCGTGAAGCCCGAACAAACAAACAAACATCGACGGATTTGGTTTCAGAANAGATTAAAAACAAAGTACTCAGTAGTTTGTTTTTAAATATTTTTGATTTTTGAAAATTTGATATTTAACAATTTTATAATAGCGTAGATAGATATAAATACCCTTATTTTAGAAAATCTGACATAGAATAAATGCATTTAATAGTTAGCCAATTTAAGCGTTCTGCCGACGTTGTGGTGGCTGGTGATTATTTAATATTGATAAGAATCACGTTATATATTCTATTAAACAGCTGTAACTTCGGCGTTAGCTGTGTGGCACAATAACTGCGTCGTTCCATCTCTTCCCATGGATGCTGTGAAAACCAGGTGAGGGACGTACCAGGATAATGGGCAGCAATGTTATCTTGTTATTCGTTTAAAATCTATTGCTACCTCCAAGACACCTGCCAAGCGTAATGAATATGGCAGATCACGATGGTCTTCCATGGGCTGATGCTGGCGATGATAGTGATGATGACGATAGTGATTATGATAGTGGTGATGGTGATGATAGTGATGACGATAATGGTGACGATGATGATGATAGTGATGATGATGATACTACTACACACAGTACAGCGATTTTTTAAATACATTTTCGAATTTAGAAATTCCCGGCGCCATACTTTTTTGTATTAAAAAAAACTCACTTAGCCGTAACGTTGATGTCAAATCGTCCATCGCTGAAGAGGATCTCTTTAGGCATGTTGATCTCCATTTGAAATCGCGGTTGGACATAGTCTGCAATGAGCACGTGCCGGGAGTATGTCTGCCCCTGGGCCTCCACCTGCGTATATTGTATATAGTGTGAATTATTTATTATGCTGTTCATGGGCGTACCCAGGTTCTGGGTCGAGGGGGGGGGGGGGGGGGGG